>BJCM01228182.1:0-12246 GCA_018326385.1 Flaveria bidentis
TTTCGTGCGATCATACATCATACGTACACATAGATAATATCATTATTATCTTCTTCATTCGTTCATTCATCTTTACATCTTTTCTTGCGCATCTGATATCTTCCGTACCAATACCATGTGCTACACCCCAAACTATATGGCTACTAGGCCGAAGTCTATAAATAGACAGCTAAACATGGTGTTGCAGTACTAGGGGTAAGCAGTAGAGGTTCTATACAAATGGTCGATCACAAAGAAAGACCCCAATATGCATCCTCCCGGGGCTAGCCAACCCGCACACCTTTGGGCTAAGACCTTATAATTGGCGTGTCCTGATATCTAATGCTTGCAAGACTTTCATTACTTCTATCATTCATTAATGCACACATTCATCAAGTTCCACTTTTCATTATCTTCCACTTTACATTACATAATACTTTCATTTCATTCATTAACATTCATCATAACAAGGAACACAACATATATAGGCATCACATCATACATGGCAACATCAAACATAACATGCATCATGCATATATGCAATATCATCATCATGCCTAACATAAACTCTAAGGCCTCTACCATCCCCTTACACGAACTTATGGGAACTTCCACGTCAATGCTTACATCTACACTTTCCCCCCGAAAGTCAGAAGTCAAGCTACGCTTCTCCTCGGGTGCAACAGCCCTATTCGGGCATATGGACACCCTTCTTTCGCATGACCTCCATGCGACTGAACATCATACGAATGGACCAATATGGATGAACACCCAATCGTGCGAATGGACCAATACGGATTAGTCCTATGCGAATGGAACTAATGCGGATGAGCACTTATACGAATGAAACTAATGCAGATTAGCACTTATGCGAATGGACCCTCAGTCGCATGACTCCCCATGCGACTGGCCCTCAGTCGCACAAATGAACCCTCATTTGTGCGAATGAACCCCAATCATGCGAATGAACCTCAATCACACCTCATTCGACTGTATGGCCTCCATTTGGTCGCATAGCCCTAGCTGATGCAAAATGCAGTTCATCCCGAACCCAATCTGCCATTTTCGACCTCCAAGCTTATCCAAACTCATTCTAAGCCCAAATCAACCATCCTAATCCTTAGGAATGCCTATCACAATACCATTCAAGCACACACAAGACCCAAACGAATCATACACACACATACACATACACAAATGAGTCAAACACACACACCCATAAAAAAACCCGATTTTCAAATGTGCTCTAGCCCCAAATCATTCAAAAACATGTAAAAGAGGGGTCCTAGAACTCACACAAACGACCACAACGAGAAGAGCTTCGATTTGACTCGCTACACGACGATTTTCGAGCTTGAATCTACCCGAACCTACTTTTTCTCTCCTTTTCTCTTCTTTTCTCTCTTTTGGCTGAATATGCGGGTGTGAGGAGAGGGTAAGGGTTGCCCTCTCCCTTTAATTACCCCCACTCACCCAACTTTCTCTCGTTGGCGAGTTTGGTCCCTCGACTTTGGACTTTATTTTTTTTCTTAATTCGTTGGCTTCAAAATAAATAAATAAAACTTTTACTACTAACACGTCTACTACTAACAGGCAGCTTAGCATAGAAAGCAGCAGAAATAAAACTTCTACTAGCACTAGAATCGAACAACATAGAAGCTAAAGTTTGGTTCACTAGAAACGTACAGGACACAATATCAAGGTTTGTCCTAGCTTCCTCATGTGTCATAGTGAATGCCCTGGCACTCGCCCTCGGTCCTTCACCTCCCGCCTTCGCCCCGGAACCCGCAGCCCTCGGCTTCTTACAGTCTTTACTCATATGACCACTTTCCCCACAGTTAAAACATTTTCCCGCAAGGCAATCCTTTGCGATGTGCCCCGTCTTCCCACATTTGAAGCACATGTTCAATCCCATCCTACATTCCCCCACATGCTCCCTTCTACACTTGCCACACCTCCTTGACACCGCACTCGGTGTAGTCACACGGCGGTCATCCATCCGTGCCTTTTTGTTACCCGTCGAGGCATCACCCCGACCAAACCTTTTCCGTTCCAGTTCCGATCACCACCACCCTTCTTGTTCGCTTCAGTCGCCACCATCTCCCGCTCATCATATAGCCTCCCTGCCAAATCGACTGCCGACCTAAACATGCTTGGCCGGGCGACGATCATATGCCTGGGGACATCCACCAGTAAGCCCTGAATGTACCTCTTGATCTTCCAAGACAGAGGCGTCACCTGATCTGGCACGAGCTGTGCCATTTCTTTGAATTTGGTGATGTATTGCTGGTGTGTCATGGTTCCCGCCTCCAGCTATAGGAACTCTCTCTCTATCTTATCCATCTCCCTATGAGGGCAGAACTCCTCAATCACCATCTTCTTCAACTCCTCCTACCTCATCCTTCCTATTGCCCGGCTACCCTCGGCTTGGACTATGTTGTCCCACCAGCACAGAGCCGAGTCCATAAATGAGTGGGTAGCTAACTTCACTTTCTGGTCCTCCCGACACTCGCTGATATCAAGAAAAGCCTCCATTTCCATCACCCACTAGTGAGCAGCAGTAGCAGTGCCGTTACCATCAAAAGTAGGGGGCTTGCATCTCATAAACGCCCCGTAGTTACAGCCTCGTGCCGCCTTCGGTGTAGGCTCTTCTTCTTCCTCTTCTTCATCAACAGAGGGAACCGTTTTCAGCTCCGGTTGCTCCCGTCCTCCTGAGGACCTATTTCTCTCTTTCCTTTCCCCTTCCCACACCGCCTTGATAACTTTAGTAACTACAGACGGCAAGATCGTCTACATGACCTGATGAACTTCTTCGACAACAGCCTCCTTTACTGAGGCTCTCAGATTGGCGCCCTCGTCGCCACCCTCTGGATGAGGTCTGGTTCTTTATGAACCACCTTTTCAACTCTGGGTCTTCCCCTCTTGGGTCGCGGTTCAGCACCGTGACCTCCACCATGTGAAGCTTTTGAAGATCTACCACCGTCCATTCACACGCACACTGAAAGATTTAAACACCAACACGATCATTTAAGGGAACAGCTCAGTTTATGTCAAGTATAGTAAGTCCCTAATTATAGTTGCCAGTTGTGATTAGCCAATTACTTTACTCTTCATACCCCAAGTACATCATTATTTAAATCTACATACAACACATAACCACATACCATGCGCTCACATAATATTGGTTAACATTACGAAAATACTTGATGGCACGCAGCTACTCAGATTGGCATCCCATTCCCTTTCCGTCCCTTTTTCAGATTAAGTTAAGGTTTATTTTGAAAATTTACACATTTCACTTAAACTTTAGCTCTGATACAAACTTGCAAGGCCCCGTTCCCGGGACACTTACAGCTTGTAAATCATTGCACATAAAACATACATTTTCATTTCTCTTACATAAATATTGTAGCGGAAACATTCAAAAAATGACATTTCATTTCATTATAAAAACTTTTGCAAGATAATACATTGTTAATCATTTACAAAATATAATGTTGCATTACATTACAAAAACATTAAATAAATGGATGTCATCCCAAAAGAGCTGAGTAACCACCTCGTGCCATCCTCAGCAATCATTACCTGTCAATTGGAAATACATCAAAGTCAGCGTTGCTGAGTGATTTCTAGTTTTATAATAAAACATACTTTATCTTCCATTAAAACTGTTCATTTCTTTCGTGCGATCATACATCATATGTACACATAGATAATATCATTATTATCTTCTTCATTCATTCATTCATCTTTACATCTTTTCTTGTGCATCTCATATCTTCCGTACCAATACCATGTGCTACACCCCAAACTATATGGCTACTGGGCCGAAGTCTATAAATAGACAGCTAAACATGGTGCCACAGTACCAGGGGTAAGCGGTAGAGGTTCTATACAAATGGTCGATCACAAAGAAAGATCCCGATGTGCATCCTCCCAGGGTAGCGAATCCGCACACCGTTGGGCTAACACCTTATAATTGGCGTTTCACGATATCCAATGCTTGTAAGACTTTCATTACTTCCATCATTCATTAATGCACACATTCGTCAAGTTCCACTTTTCATTATCTTCCACTTTACGTTATATAATATTTTCATTTCATTCATTAACATTCGTCATAACAAGGAACACAACATATACAGGCTTCACATCATACAGGGCAACATCAAACATAACATGCATCATGCATATCATGCAACATCATCATCATGCCCAACATAACATCAAAGGCCTCTGCCATCCGCTTACATGAACTTACGGGAACTTCCACGTCAATGCTTACATCTGCACTTTCCCCCCGAAAGTCAGAAGTCAAACTACGCTTCTTCTCGGGTGCAACAGCCCTATTCGGGCATATGGACACCCTTCTTTCGCATGACCTCCATGCGATTGAACATCATGCAAATGGACCAATGCGAATGAACACCCAATCGTGTGAATGGACCAATGCGGATGAGTCCTATGCAAATGGAACTAATGCGAATGAGCACTTATATGAATGGAACTAATGCGGATGAGAACTTATGCGAATGGACCCTCAGTCGCATGACTCCCCATGCGACTGGCCCTCAGTTACATGAATGAACCCTCATTCGTGCGAATGAACCCCAATCGTGCGAATGAAGCTCAATCGCACCTTATTCGGTCGTATGGCCTCCATTCGGTCGCATAGCCCTAGCTGATGCAGAATGCAGTTCATCCCGAACCCAATATGCCATTTTCGACCTCCAAGCTCATCCAAACTCATTCTAAGCCCAAATCAACCATCCTAAACCTTAGGAATGCTACCACAACACCATTCAAGCTCACACAAGCTCAAACACAAGACCCAAACGAATCATACACACACATACACATGCACAAACGGGTCAAACACACACACCCATAAAGCCCCAATTTTCAAATGTGCTCCAGCCCTAAATCATTCAAAAACATGTAAAAAAGGGGTCCTAGAACTCACTCAAACGACCACAACGAGAAGAGCTTTGATTTGACTCGCTACATGATGATTTTTGAGCTTGAATCTACCCGAACCAACTTTTTCTCTCCTTTTCTCTTCTTTTCTCTCTTTTGGTTGAAAATGTGGGTGTGGAGAGAGGGTAAGGACTGCCCTCTCCCTTTAATTACCCCCACTCACCCAACTTTCTCTCGTTGGAGAGTTTGGTCCCTCGACTTTGGACTTTATTTCTTTTTCTTCATTCGTCGGCTCAAAATAAATAAATAACCGGGTGTTACAAAAATATGCTAAAAGTGGCTCTAAAACTAGGTATCCCAATTAGAAACAATAGAAGAAAGCAACCCATGCAAACAATACACCCCACGAAAGAAAAGTTATGCCACATTAACATCATCAATTTCTTCTTATAAGGAATAAAATGGACCATCTTAGAAAACCAATCAACAACAAAAAAGATAGAATCATTACCTCCTTGAGTATGAGGTAACCTAACACAAAATCCATGATAATATCAACCCATGTCTTGAATAAACAGGCAAAGGCATATGGAAACCCACATTAGTAGTTGTGCCCTTTTAAACTTAACATGTATGATATCTTTTAACATAAGGATCCAATTATTTCCTTATAGTAGGATAGAAATAAGAAGTTTGCACCAAATATAAAGTAATATCATGACTAATGTGCCATTCACTATGTAGATCCTTAATAATTTTCAAATGAAGACTAGAATCAACAATACATAGGTGATTCCCCTTGAACAATAAAACCATCATGCAGAAGAAAATTTGATTTCTATCTAGTTTACACATCTTTCATAATAGCTGAGAAATATGGATTACGTGTTAACTTCTCACAATTGATATCCAAACACGACATCTCAACTCACATAGATACAAGCAGATTACCCCTCTTGCTTAAGTCCTCAACAACTCGGTTTAAAACACTAGCTTTGTTTTTGGCCACAAAAGTAAACTTTAAAAGAAATGTTAACCAGCGCATGCTAATGAGATACCTTGTATTGCATGCGAATATGCCTTAAACAATCATGATAAGTGAACAAAAAACCTCCTTATGAAACATGTATTCATGCCAATTCTTTACCAAGTTAAAAGTAAGCTCCAAATGTATGTTTAACCCTAATGCTTAAGTTCTCAACAACTTGGTTTAAAACAATAGCTTTGTTTTTGGCCACAAAAGTAAACTTTACAAGAAATGTTAACCAACGCATGCTAATGAGATACCTTGTCTTGCATACGAATATGCCTTAAACAATCATGATAAGTGAACAAAACAATCTCCTTATGAAACATGTAGTGATGCCAATTCTTTACCAAGTTAAAAGTAAGCTCCAAATGTATATTTAACCCTAATACCTTGAAAATGGTGTAGTTTCCAAAGATGAAATAATAATGTGTATGAGCTAGGTGTTAGAAGCTATCAAAATAATGGAATAATAGATATAATAATCAATAATAATCTTATAACTTTGTTTTTAGCCACACCAACATTTTTTAGCCTAACAAAGATTGGTTAGCCTAATCCGCAAATTCAGGAGGTTGAGGCATGATGATTGTCTTATTGACGTCATTGTTTTGGAACATATTATTTACCTCCAATTGTTGAATTAGCTAGAACTGAAAAACAATATGGCACAAAACTATACATATTATGGTAGGTTTAATAGTGGGACTAAACGTTTCATCAAAGTCAATTCTACTTGTTAGCATTTTCCATGTACAACTAATTAAACCTTGTATCTTTAAATCTCCCTATTTGCAATAACCTTTTTTACAAAATAACTATATACAAGTTAGTAGGCCATGGAACCATTTTCACTTTTTATTATCTAATAAATCCCTATTCTTGACCATAATAGCATGAAATGAATATGGATTAGTGTAACAAACTAGCTTTTATGGATTACAATATCAAATGAAAAGCAAAAACTCAAATAATAAAAGAAATACAAGGATGCGAAGACCGGAAGATGATGAATAAAGATCTCATCGTGCGAAAACTTGGAGTTGCTGCGCGAGAACTTGATGTTCTCACGTGAGAACATTTGGATAGTATATATATAGATGGTTTTCATTTGTATTTCATTATGCGTGTTCATTTTTAAACGTGCTATGAGAGTGAGAGAGCATAGAGATGTTTGATAGGCCACCCGAGGGGAGCTCACCTCAGGTGGATCAAGCTTAAACGATATAAACTCCTTAGGTTTTATAACAATTTTCTTAATAATATTCAATTGAGTTTGTTTGAAGTTCGTTAACATCACACATACACACATCCGTCTTAATTTGATTATCAAGTGTAATAATATGTGGAATCGATCGTCATGAGAACTTTACATTTGGTATCAAAGAAAGGTGTTGCTCTTGATACATGGATTTTCCTTTTGAGATCATCTATTTAAGACGTTAAACATTAAGGATGAAGATCTAAAGGTTTGGTTCACCTTTCAATTGGTTTCGAAGGAGAAGAAGGTGAAACCGACGGTGAAGACACATGAAATCGGATTGTTAAATCATTATGCTCAGTATCTTCAACTTTTGGTGGAAAACAAAGATCTCAGACCGTAGAAATAATTGAATATCATAAAAGTCGATTTTGGTTGAAGTTTTCACGAAAGTAACTACATCGTGCGAGAACTTTGCAAAAATAACTGTATTTTACAAGAAATTTTTTATGAGAGAACTTTTTATGAGAAAACATTTTCATGTAAAACCTTTAATGTGAAAACATTCATGCGAAAACTTCCATGTGAGAACTTTCCATGTGAGAACTTTCAATGTGAGAACTTTTTCTTGAGAAAAGTTTATGTAAAACGTTCACAAAAATACTTGTCATTTGGGAAAAATTTTCTCAAGCAAATACTTCACCATATTAAAACTTTATCATCCATAAACTATGACTGGAAGATGCTAGATGATTTGAAGTTTAATACTTAAATAGGGGTTTTTGTGTTGTTTGATCAAGTTCAAGATTCTATATCTACAACATTTGATTCGGGTCGGTTATGAATTGAAACTTGACAATATGGGCTTATCTTATCTTATGGATGGGGACAATGATTGAACAGGTTGATTAAGTGAAGAATGAAGATTGTTTGGTATTCTTGCTTTGAAAATATGGGCTTATTACATCTTACTTTGGGGAAAAAATACTTTAGATGATTTAGTTCGTTGTCACGGAATCTTGTCATCAGATTGAAGAATTGGGTTCTTCGAGAATCCAAAAATAGAATTTGGATCTCTCTATCATATGCATAATACATCTTAAGTTGTAAGTGATCAAGATAAGCCATACATTAGGAGGAGGTTAAAGCTGAGGGGAAGACTAAAGTGACAAATACCTTAATATCTGATAATTCTTGAAGATGAGTGATTAAAGTCAAATATAACTTGATATCATAATCCATAGAGGGAATTGTAAGAAACTAGCCTTTATGGATTTACAATATCAAGTGAAAAGCAAAAACTCAAATCAAATGTGAAAAAAAAAGATGCGAGAACTCCAAGATGATGGGTAAAGATCTCATCGCATGAAAACTTGGAGTTGCCACACCAGAACTTGATGTTCTCATGTCAGAACATCTTGGTTTTGTAATAATTTGATTAATAATATCCGATTGAGTTTTTTTGAAGTTCGTTGATGTCACACATGCACACATACCCCTTAGTTTGATTATCAAGTGCAACAATATATGGAATTGATCATGACGAGGACTTTCCAATTAGTAAGTGCGGTGGTGTAGTTTTTAGGTAGGGTGAGAAGGTGGATGTATAGTTGGTATGTAGATTGAAAGGAGGGTTAGGTTTAAATATATACACTTTTAGTGGTTATTAGATAAGTGGGTTGCTAGTGAAAGGTTGTGGACATGGTAGTAAAGTTGTCAAGAGATGATAATGTGACAACCCTAAAAATAAGGTTAGATAAGTAAATGCCTTAAGAAAATTTTCTTACATATTACACTATATTTGACTAACACCTTATGAACTATATTTGTTTTAGTAATTATATGTATATGTGGCACGTATGCATGCATGGAAACTTACGTATGCATGAGTTCATATGCTTAATCTTCTCATACTAGATATTATTTGATTAATTACCTCAATATCTTACCACTATACATACATCAAATGAATTAAAATACAACCTAACTAAACACCACAAAATAAAGATAACATCAAGGAACTTGATACCAAAACAAAAAACCAAACAAACCTTAAACACTTAATATCAACATAAGCATCAAACTAAGCTCTAAGTATCAGTTCATTATGGAACTAAGTCACCTGATTAGGATCCAAAATTAAGTCATAAACCTCCTAATCGGCTAGGACACTAAGTAAATTCCCTTACCCACCACCTAGCCATTAAGAAGACCAAGCACACTTAAAGCTTGACACCTAAACTCCTAGTCCTAGCTTACTCATCACTCTAAGACTAGATGTGATGATTACCCACCATTAATGGCCTATGGTCGATAATCACTATAACAACCATCACCCCATCGGCCATACCAGGACCACATACCACCACAAACGCCACTATCCTTACACCCCTCACTACAAACTCTTGGATCTTTAGATCTTTTTCCGATCTTACTCTCAAGCCATTGGTTGTCATACCACAACACCACCACCACCTTTGTTACTATCCACGAGTTATGATCAAGCTCCAAGATTAACATCCCAACCGGTTCACCAAGGAGTTAAAGGCTATCATCTACTTCTTTTCATCCTCTCCTTTTATCAAAATCCAGGTTCCATCCTTTAATCCATAACTAACTAAGTTTACAAGATATATATGTTTAAACAACACATATAACCAACCCTTTTGGTTAAAACATCCAAATTATTCACAAAACCTTATAAACACACCACTTATATCAAAAACCAGTAAGAAAGGTTCATGAACCTGGAAAAATAATAAAACCATAGATTTAAACAAAAAGGTTACAAATAAGGGTCGGAATTATGTGAATTCATGATAAATTTGATTTGTTATTTAAATGACTGTGATTGTGGATAGGTCAAAATCTGGAAAAATTGTATGATAATCCTTATATCATATAAGACCTGTAGAATAAATTTCATAATCTAATTTATAGTTATGCCTGAGTTGTATATTTTAGAAGAATCTGTAATTCAAAAATCGAAAAAAATATTTATACTAGAAGATAAATCATGAAAATGTTATATCTTGATTAGAACAATATAAAGTTGGGAATATTTAGAGATGTGCTGCTATTTTTTCTGACTATTGTCAAAATGGTAAAAATCATAAAAAGGGTTATGTTACAAATTAATACTCCAGAAATTTATGAGATATTATCAATTTTAGTATATAGATTCTAATAAATTTTGGTGAAATTTAAGATTCCGTAGGTATATTTGCTAATTTACCCAAATATTGTAAAAATTCCAGAAAATAAGCTGTAACTAGTTGATATATGAAACTTTTACATATTAAACCTGGGATTCTCACCAACTTTATGTTGATTGTTTTGAGTATGATTTTTCAAGTATTTACCGTGTCTAAAAATATTATGTTCTCATTTGATATGTATAATGGCTAGGGCGAAGTTATGAGAAAAGTTTGTGTGAATTTAACTATTAATTTAAATGATCTTAGCTTGGCGTTGGATACTCACTTCCATCATTACTGAAGATGTAGTAATTAATTTAGCATGTTTTGTAATAGGGTTATATTAAATTATTCTATACTAACATTAATGTAACCTTAATTGGTACTAAATATGATATATATATACATATATAAGTATTATGTGTACACTTGTTGTCTATTTAATGATCAATGTGTTCTAAACAAGTTAGGCACATCTAAAGCATTTCACGCTTCCTGTAACACCCGGTTATTTAAAAAGACAAGAAATGAAGAATAAAAAAAAGAAAAAGCAATAAAGTCCAAGTGGAGGGACTAAAAGTGTCCAAAAGGATAAATCTTTGAAAAAGTTGGTGTAAAGGTGGCCATGACTGCCCACCCTCACTTCACATCATCATCTTCATTCGGTTTTAGAAAGAGAGAGTAGAGAAACTCTTGGCTGAAGAAAGAAGAAGAAGAGAAAGTGAATTCAAGGTAAGAATTCAAGGTTTTTATGTGTTTATGACGGGTTTTATCCCGGTTATATGTTTATGTGCTTATGTGTTTGTGTATGTGTTCGCGTGTGTGTGTTTGGGGTTGTTTTTAGGTGTTTGAACTCATTTGCAAGGTGGTTAGAAAGGAAGAAATACCCAAGTTGCACTATGTGAGTTCTAGACCCTGGTTTCTATTTGTTTTGAACTTCTTTGGGGCTGAAAATGTATTAAAATGGTTTTACAAAGTTTATGTATGTTTTAACCGTATGTATTATGCATGTTTGGATGATGAATCTTGAATGCTTATAGGTTATTCATGTTTATAATAGTCATATTAAGCTTAGTACAGATTGGTTGGATGATTAGGTTTGAAAACATACTAGAAACATGTTACACAGAAGGTTTATGGTCCTGAAACTACCATAGAAGGATTTAAGTGTAACCCATGCGCCTGAACAGTAGCCCATGCGCCCAAAATTGCCTTAGAAATGTTGCCCATGCACCTGAACAGTGGCCCATGCACCTAGAAATATTTGTCGGACGACTAAGTGTAGGGCCATGCGCCCTAATAGTCCCCATGCGCCCAAGAGGCCCATGCGCCTAAGTGTTCAAACGCCCAAATAGTGCCCATGCGCCTGAATAATTCATGCGCTAAAGTGATAAAATGATTAAGTGTTGGCTGATACGCCTATATAGTAATGAAACACCCAAACAGGGCTCATGCGCCCAAATAGTGTCAAAGCGCCTAAGCACTTGGAAATTTTTACAGAATTTTCTAGGAGTCTGTGCTTTTAGGGTTTTGACCGAGAGTTGACTAGGCCTTATTAATGATGGGTTTCATGCAGGATTATGATTGCGTATGATTACCTTATGATTGTTCCTTATTATTATTATTGCTAATATTATTATTACTTATAGAATGTGACTTTACGTGGTATGTTTATTTGCGTAATGTAAAGTATATTGTAATAATAAAGAGAAAGAGCAATAAAGAAAAGAAGAGGAACATTAATAAAATGTTAACAAGTCTTGCAAGCTTACAGGAGGTACACGACCATGTTGTCGTTAGCTCAACTGTGCTGCGGGGTAGCTACCCTATTATGCACACAGGGCCAATCAATTGAGATTGGCAGGACCTTTGTAGCGTACCCTGGGTGATTGGGTTGGCCTTGTATACAGTACACAGAACCCTTT
>BJCM01228184.1:0-42212 GCA_018326385.1 Flaveria bidentis
TAATGAATTGATTCAATGATATATAATATGTGGTTGTTGCTTATTAATGTTTATCTATTTCATATTATTATTATGTTGAGTATAATTCATATGTATGAACTTAGTATATAGGTTTGAGGTTGTTGTGCATAGTTCTTAGTCAATAATGATTGAGAAATGTGTTCAAACTAGTCGGATGAGTCTTCATGTGAATGGACCATACTAATGGACTATACGCATGAATACATCATGCTTATGGACCAGTCGCACGACTGAACCAGGAGACTGGATCA
The DNA here is from genome assembly GCA_018326385.1 of Flaveria bidentis. Classification (NCBI taxonomy): domain Eukaryota; kingdom Viridiplantae; phylum Streptophyta; class Magnoliopsida; order Asterales; family Asteraceae; genus Flaveria; species Flaveria bidentis. Next base: position 273 of record BJCM01228184.1, read on the forward strand.
GTCGTATGATTGAGACATAAGATTGACTCAGTCGCACGACTGAACCTTCAGTCGTGCGTATGACTCAGTCACACGATTCAGTCGTATGAATGAACCATGCTAATGGTTCAGTCATACAAATGAAAACTACAAACCTATAAATACCACTTAATTCGTGAAAAAACATAAGAATTTAGAACAATTCGATAACACTTCGAATATACATAAACCCTAGCCGTCCAGAGCGTCCAGAACATCTAATCCAACTTCATAGTTCGTTCTTGATCGATTCCTACTCGTTCCTAACGTTTACTTTATTCTTATATCGATCAGGTTAACATTCTCACAGATTAGACCGCCAATCAAATAAGATTCCACACTATTTGATCTGGTTTCATGCATTATCAGTTAGTATTCCGTACATACATGGTCCTGACAAGTGGTATCAGAGCTTTGGCTCTTGATTTTGCGTGTGATTCGATTAGTTTTGGTGTTAAACTTAGTGTTTTCATTCAAAAGTGTCATTATTTTGAGTCAAAAAGTGTTTTCGATGTTTTCTTGCATTAAAGTTTCGATTTTTCACTATATGGCAGATTAGGGTTCTTGGGAAAATCACGTTTTTGTGTCAAAGTGTCAAAATCTTCGATTTTGCCAAAACAACAGCCTTTAGTCACACGACTAGCTCATTTGTACGATTGAACTCATTCGTACACTCTATTCGCACGACTGAACTCAGTCACACTCTTCATTCGCATGATTGAACAACTCCAGTCATTTGAGTCCATTCGTCTTGTTCATACGCACGACTGAATCCAATCGCACGATTGAATTCATTCACACCCTTCATTCGCATGAGTGAACCATACTTATAGTCTATTGGTACGATTGAAACTGTCCTGTTCTCCAAGTACAAGTTTATACAAATGGAAGATTAGTTTGCTGTGTTTAATGTCGGGAAGGACTCACGCATCTAGAACCTTCTGCTTCTGGAAAATGACATAGGAAATCACAATGGAAACAACGGTTCGAGATTTACTTACATGGAGTTGATCCCAATCTTTGGACATCCATAAAGACTGGTTACATGGTGCTAGTTAGTGCTAATGGAGTCAAACTAACTTTAGGAGGAATGAATGAAACACAAAAGATACTCTTCCATACTGAGAAGAAATTTTATGCTCTGTTGACTCAGTCAATAGCGAAAGACATCTTTCATCATTTTTCTGAGAACAAACAGGCCAAAAAGCTATGGGAGGCTTTAAAGAAGAGATATGATGGTAATGCAATGTTAAAGGTACTAAAGGCTAAGGCTCTCAAGAAGGAGTTTGATAATTTCTCCTCAATAGGGAATGAGAGCCTGGATGACATAATTGACAGATTCTATCATCTTATGAGTGAGCTGCACACTCATGGTGTAACCATATCAATGGAAGATAAAGTTTCAAGTTTTGCTGATGGGTTGCCTGATAAATGGGATTCATTTGTGTCCAATCTCAGACAGTATAACATTCTAGCAACGTTGGACATAAATGACTTCATCTTGAAGTTAAGAGAGGAAGAGTTGAGGATGAAGTACAAATCAAAGAATGGATCCTACGTTCAGAATCCTTCACTCTACAACTCAGTTTCGTCTCCATTTGTTTCAGGAGCACCTCTACAAACAGCTTTTGTGTCTAGTCCATCTATTTCTTCCAAACCACTGCTTCAGGACCAGAAACATTAGGGTCATCTACTACCCAATATATAGTGCCTGAAGCCAATACTACAAAGTTGAAGATCGAGAATCTCGGTAATATCACAGTGGAAGTTGCAAAGGATCACATGGATCTTCTAGCAGCTGTTGTCCAATCCTATGATGGTTTAGTTGCCGGGAAGATTGGAAATTGTCATCTTGCAGATGAAGACTATGAGTAAGTTGATGAGAATGAACTAGAGAGAATGAACATCATGTGGGCCTTGGCAAGTGCAGTCAGAAGAGCTTAAAATTTTGTCAAGAAGACGGGATAGAACCTAATAGCCAATAAGGACACGATGTTTGGTTTTGACAAAACCAAAGTAATATGCTTTAACTATGATGAGAAGGGGCACGTTAAACAAGAATGTGTAAAGCCCAAGAAAACAGGTAATGGAAATCCATTTCCCACATTCAACTGTCAAGACAAGGACGTGATTGGAACTGCTTCTTCAAGCAAAGAGCTCAAGGTGATAAAGGACAAGACTGGTCCTTCAGGTTTGTTTCTCCTAGAGAATCAAATATTACCTTTGTTGAAGCAGTGGATGATGGGTCTGCTAGTGAAGGTGAGAGTGTAGCTGAACAAGCGATGTCGGATATTGAAGAAGCTGCGAATATGGTAAATCACCTGGTTGAAGAAGAGCTTAGAGCAACAAGTTCAAAATCTTTAGCCACCGTAGGATCTAATTCTACTTTGATGGCTGATTCAACTGATTCATCACAGGTAAGCTCTCTAGACCAGTTATTTGATAAACATGCTTGTCATTGATGTGATAAATTTAGAGAAAGCACTAATCTGAAGTTTGCTAGGTTATTAGAACACAATGATAACTCAGTAAATGATTTACAACTCTGCACTGAAGCTAACCGTATTTTAAAACAAAATGAGTGCAGTTTTAAAGAAAAGATAGAACTTTTAGGGAAACAACTAAGGGAAACTAAGGTTGTTGGCTTAAATCAATCAAATGATATAAAGTTTTATTTAAATTCTTTAGAAGAGACCAAAAAGGAAAAAACAGTTTTGGAAGTTGAGGTAAACTCTTTAAAACAAAAACTACATAGTTGGGCTAGTTCTTCTCACATAGTTCAAAACTTAGTGAAAGAACGAAACAACGGGGAAGGTCTGGGGTACAAAGTAGTTGAACCACCACATGAAAACCTTTTAAATACAAAATGTAGACCTGTAAATGACAACCCAGTAAAGGATCATGTGGTGTCCACTCCTCTGGTTAGTGATCCCGATTCCATAGTCAAACCTATACAAAATATCACTAGACAGAAGGAGCCTACTTTGAAATCTAAAGATAAAATGTCGGTTAAAAATTTGGATGATGAAATTAAAAGGGTTAATGTAAGGTCAAGGTCACAAATGTCTACTTCAGAACCAAAATTTACTAAACCAGTTAACCATAAACGTGTTAATCATCAAACTCCAAATAAAGTGTAAGTTAAAGATGTTTAAAATGTTAAAACAATTAATTTTGTTAATGAGGCTGAAACATCTAAAAGGGAAGTGACAAAACCTAAACAGAAAAAGGTCACACATTTACAAAACTCAAAGCCATATAAATGTATTTCTCAACTAGCTTATGGAAAGAAAAATCAAGTATAGTGTCTGATAGTGAAGAGATTAAGAAGAAAGAGATGCCCTCATCCTCTAAAGGACAACAGGTTAAGTTTATGATGTGTGATTCCTTCGGGTCACCCAAGCCAGTTAAGGCTTGGGTCCCAAATCTGAACTAATAAGTTTCTTGAATGTGCAGGGTGTCCGCTACAGTGCTATCACTAATCTAAATTAATAAGTTTCTTTGAATGTGCAGGGTATCCGTTACAGTGTTATCACTAATACATGAAAGGGAATTTGTCTCTCATTTTCAACGTTAGACAAATTAAAGGGGGACATGTTTCATTTGCTGGGAATAAAGGTGGCTACATCACTGCTCAAGGCGAAGTAGGAAACGAGATAGTTAAGTTTGACAAGGTCAACTACGTTCAGAAACTATAGAACAACTTACTTTTAGTTTCCCAGATCTGTGATAAAGGATTTAAAGTTGTATTTGACAACAAGAAGTGCTACATGTTGAAGAAGGACTATGTGATTGAGGAGGATAAAGTTCTTATGTCAGCTTCAAGATATAACGATCTGTATGTCTTGGATCTATCAAAAGCCTCAACAACTGATCACACGGTTCAATGCTTCTTGTCATAGGAAACTGAGAGGGACTCAATCTCCTAGCATAGAAGAATGGGACACATTCTAAGGAAGATGAATCATTTAGTCCAAAATGATTTAGTGAATGGTTCTTATCGATGTTTTGTGTCTCAATTTGAGCCAAAATATGTAAGTGACGCCTTAAACGATGAGGCTTGGGTCAGTGCTATGCAAGAAGAACTCCTACAGTTCAAAATGTTAGGAGTATGGACCCTGGTGGACAGACCAAAAGGTGCTAAGCTGATTGTCACAAAATGGGTCTTGAAGTGTAAGAAAGATGACCAAGGGGTCATAATCAGAAACAAGGCTCGACTTGTGGTCCAAGGGTTTAGACAAGTCGAAGGCATTGACTACAATGAAGTGTTTGCACCTGTGGCTCAGATGGAAGCAATCCGTATCTTTCTGGCCTATGCATCCTACATGAAGATTAAAATCTATCAACTAGATGTAAAAAGTGCATTCCTTCATGGTGAGATCCGTGAGACAGTCTACGTCAGTCAACCCGAAGGATTTGAGGATCCTTATCATCGAGATAGAGTTTACAAACTGGACAAGGCTCTCTACGGGCCCCATCAAGCCCCTAGAGCCTGGTATGAGAAACTCTCAACTCATCTGGTGAAACATGGCTTTCGCAGAGGGGTGATTGATTGTACATTATTCAACAAAGAAAAAGACGATGATTTACTGCTGGTACAGATATATGTGGATGGCATAATCTTCGGTTCCAAGAATGAAGAATTATGCAAAGAATTTGAATCTGTAGTGAAAGCAAAGTTTGAGATGAGCGCAATGGGGGAGATGAAGTTCTTTCTCGGATTACAGGCGGATCAAACACCAAAAGGAATCTTCCCACATCAATCCAAATATGTAGGTGATATCCTCAGTCAGTTCGACATGGAGAACGCTTCTGTTGCTGGAACTCCACTTGCCACGAACCACGACATGGCACCCGATGAAAATGGTGATCTGGTTGATGCTACCATGTATAGAGGAATGATCGGATCGCTTATGTATCTCACAGCCTCTCGTCTTGATATTATGTACACCACGTGTCTATGTTCAAGATATCAGGCCAAACCAAAAGTAAACCATCTTATCGAAGTTAAACGGTTTTTTAAATATCTGAAGGGTACTCTAACACTCAGGTTGTGGTATCCTCATGATGATGACTTTGAGCTTATATCGTATATTGACTCGGACTATGGTGGTTGCAAGATGAATTACAAGTCAACATCTACGGGTTGTCAGTTCTTTGGTAGACGGTTAGTCACCTGGCAGTGTAAGAAGCAGACATCAATTGCTCTGTCAACTCGTGAAGTTAAATATGTTGCTGCTACAAGTTGCTGTTCACAAATCATTTGGATTCAACAGCAAATGCGCGACTACGGTTTGCAATTTTCTAACACCCCTATTTTTGTTGATAATTCTGCTGCTATTGATGTCACCAAAAATCCGGTCCAACAACCTAAAACTAAACACATTGGTATTAAATATCACTTTATACGTGACTGTTTTGAAAAGCACTTAATCGTTGTTGTTAAAATTAATATAGATTTTCAACATGCCGACCTCTACACTAAAGTATTTGATAAACCTAGGTTTTTATATCTTTTAGAGGTTAATGGCGTGAAAAAGAAAAGTGATATGATTCTTGAAAAAGAAAGTGTATAGTCCGACATGTTTTTAGTTTCTTTTATTTTATTTTATTTATTTTTTTGTCTATCAAAAATCCAAAAACCCAAAAAGATTTTTGGTTTTAGAATTTTATATAGTTTAATTTAGTATTTAATTCGTGCAGTATTTAATTACTTAAAAAACGAGGGGGAGGACAACTTAGCTAAAGGAAATGAAATCAAATATGTGATTCTGATTCAATGTTTATGAAAAATGATAGGACACAGAGAACAAATTGTTTAGGACTTTGAAAGATTTAAATGATTAAGATGCAAAATTCAAAGTATAAGTCTAAGAAGTCTAAACAAAATAAAAGAAAAAATGATAATAAAACTAGTCTGCTACCGAGGTAACATAGAGAAAGTAGACCTAGAGGTTGCTAGTTCATTATATGATGTGTTGGTAAATTCAACACAATAGATGTGTAGACCTCATTGGTGGTTTAAATTCAAACTAAGTTGTTCAATTGGCTGTGGGTTCCCATCTTATCCCTGGTTAACACAATCAACGCATTTCCAATAAGGGGTGATAAGCAAAATAAACACCACAAATGTGTGCGGGTACCATAAAAATGAGCAAAGCACATGGAAAAATGCTAAATGCAATCAAGCTAATAACTTATGTTGTTGGTGCGTTATGTGCAAAAAGAAAAATAAATGTTCTAACAAGAAGATAGGTTGTGTGTCTCTCTGCTGTGCGGTGACACTAACCTGAGGATAAGCATAACCTAAATATTCTAGAATTCATTGTTGTTTGCGCCTCTCTGCTATGCGATGGAACTGACCTGAGGCTTGGCATCTCTTTAAAAGCTCTTAGAATAGTTTCTTCTTGAAATATACCCGTAGACTGCTCAAAAATCTCTTGAGGAATGTTGATTACCATATAAGTGTGGGATCCACAAATGCTTGTTGAAATAATTAACCCTTAACTCATCACCAATGTGTGTCAAAAATCTGTGTATAGATTTAAGTGGACAAATATACTAACAATCATCGTGAGCTGCAATTCTTGACAGTCAAAATCATTGTGTGCATCTTATAGCTGTAGTATGATTTCCTTAAATTGTTATTGACTCTCGGTCAAAACAAGAATTTAGCATCAAAATGGTTTATTAAAATGTCCCAAATGATTCTGATATACCTATATGATTACATAATGAATCATTCTAGAAATGATAAAATTAACTTGACGCTGTGTTGTCCAGGAAGTAAAATCGGTTAGATTTACTGTAATAGGTTTAATTCCATCTCGAATCAAAAATACAAAAAAATGTCCTGTTTTGTTTTAATTTCAATGTGTTTTCTAGTCTTTTGTTACGTAGATGTCGGAGTATGAGTCAGTCGCACGAATAAAGCATGAGTATGGGTTCAGTCACATGACTAAAGCATGAGTATGGGTTCAGTCACACGACTGAAGCATGAGTATGGGTCCAGTCGCACGACTGTACTTTAACACAGTATAAATAGAAAGGTTGTTCGGTCGCATTCTGTACCATCCTTCAAGCTCTCAAACACATCTCATACGCAGATACTCTGCCAAAATTTCCTTTGCCTTGATTACTCATTGATTGTGAATCTAACGGTTGTGCTAATCATCTACAAGTATTGTGTGACTGAAATCGAACATAATGAATGGTGAAATTAAACCCTAAATGACCCAATGATTAAAATCAAGAAATGAGTTTAACTCTTCAAAATAGACTACTTAACTGGACAAAGTCATTGTTATAAAGGACATTAGGTGCTATTTTGAGTCCCTGCGAATCAAACGAGTCTAAACACAAAGACTAATCCAAATTTTTGACCTAGATTCGAGGTCGGAGTGTCGAACAAAGTCGTATGCGAATAGAAACTCTGAATAAACCTCAGTCGCAAGATTGATCCAAATGTGCGATTCAATCGCATGAATGAATCATTCGGTAACTCAGCCGCACGACTGACTCAACCGCATGGCTTAACACACGACTCAGTTCAGTCGCAAGCTCAATCGCACGACTGAACTCAGTTGTATGGTTCAATTGCACGATTGAACTAGATTGATCAAAAACAGTTTAAGTTTCAACTGTTTTTTGTGATGCATAAATCTAACGTATATGTCTCTTGTGTTGTAGCAACATGGCTGATAGGTGGACTATGAGCACTAAGCACAACATATGTGCTCACCTTGATCCTATGTTCAGGAATGCTTATGAGTTCATAGGGATTATTGCCTTTCTGCGCAGATCAAGGATCTTCAAGGCCATCTCTGTCCAATGCACACCTTACCGATACATACAACAGGCCTTCTAGGAAAGCGCAAGGGTTGACAGGTCCGACGAGCCACACCGTATACAGAGCTCCATTTTTGGACAAGAGATCGAAGTTACCGAGGATGATCTGAGGCGGGTCTTAGATCTGGGTGAGGATGGAGCCTACCCAACTAAGCTACATCCCCTAACGGTCCGGGGATGCTTCATGAGGATCAAGTACGCCGATGACATAAATGACGGTGTACTGAACAAGGGAAACATGTGCCCTCAGTTAAAGTATTTGGCACAAGTGATCATCAAGTGCATAGCCTCCAGGCGTGGAGGATTTGATGAGATGTCTGACCAAATCCAGAATGCATATGTTGCACTGATACTGAATCAACCATTCAGTTTCTCCCGTATGCTCTTCTCATATCTGATACAGAACATTGAAGCCAAGGGCAAGGAAGGCTTCTGCATGTACCCACGTTTTCTACAGCTGATTATAGATGAGAAGTTTCCTTCGCTATCAAAGGAAAGGGATGATGCGGTTGTTCTGGAGGTCATGGACGACGGCCTTGGGTAGGATGAAAGTCTACAGGGCGAAGCAGGTGAAGTCCCCTGTCAGAAGGCTGTTTGGGAACCTGGCCCATGAGGACTACGTGGAGCCCTCTCGTAAGAGGTGGCGTCATGATGATAGTGATTCAGATACTGAGCCCTTCATGGCAGCCACATCCGATGACAACGACGACGATGATGACCATGATGACAGTCAAGGTGGGGGAGATGCAGGTCCTAGTTCTTCACGGGCCACTGATACTTCTACTATATCTTCACAACCTCCACCTATTACTTCATTTGCTCCAGGTGGATCTGAGCAGGCTGCTATCCACCCAGATTTTCTGATAGATGAAGAAGAGGAGTCAGATGATAAGCCTCTTGTACGGACGGTCGAGAGCCGGGTCGTGGCAACTGACAGAGGGATCAGGGCGGTTGGTGGACGCCATGATGAGTTAAGGGGTGATGCTACTGATGTCACTGATCCTTCTTACACCCCTAACCAGCCCAACAGCCAAAGGGGAGTGCCTCTGGAAAAGGGCTCCAGGAAGAAGAGGATGGCCCAACCATACAGGACGAAAAGCAAGAAGCCAAGATTTACTTTGATCACTTCTTCTACCACCACCACCACTGTCACACCCACCACTATAGCAACCACCACCACCACTACCACTACTCCAGCCACCACCACCACAACCAGCACTACCGCCACCACTTCTCCTACAGCCACTATCACTCCATCCACCACCACTACCACAACCATTCCACCACATCCTACTCACATTCCATCTCCCATATTCACCACAACCACTACCACCATGACCAGCCACCAAGCAGGTCCCTCCACCTACTCAACATTCACAACTGGACCCACTCTACCCCACATCAGGTTAGAAGAATTGCTTGCTAACCTCAACAACATTGTGCTAAGGATTCTTGCCACTAATGAGCTGAGGGCTTCTCAGTTAATTAAGATGACGGAGGTAAATGCAGCCCAAGCTAAGCAGATCGTGCATCTGAGTGAGAAGGGTGCTCATTACAAGAGGGCTTTAGGCCGTGCCCACCATGCTCTTACAAGTCAAAATGAGCTGGTGTTAGTGTCGGCAAAGAGGATTGATGAGCTTGAGAAGTAGAACATGAGGATACTCCTAAAGCTCCAAGGATCAAAGTCTGAGCTATTAAAGATCAAAGATGGTGATGATGGTGATGATGATGATGATGAGGGGGATGAGGAGGATGAAGATGACTCTGAGGAGGATGTTGGAGAAGGCGGACCGAGCGGGAAAGATAGAGAGGACGATGATGACAAGGAAGTTGATGATGCTACATCAACCTCTCCTTAGGCTCAAGAGAGGCGGACCAAACGAAGCCAAGATCAAGGAGCCTCGTCCTCAGCTCCTCTAGCAGATGAACCAAAAGATCAAGACAAAAGTAATGTTTAGATGTCTTTGTATTTATAACTTTTGTACTTGAATTATATATTACATTAATGTAATTATTGATCATTTATGTTTTATTATGTCTTAATGATCTATATAATGACTTATGTATGATATGCTTAATGTTTACTCAAATAGATGAAGCTCAACAGACAGATGAATTTGATGTTCAACCCCTTCAGCAGGTCAAGAGTCAATTAACCATGATTCTTGACTTGCAAGGGATACTAAGAAGATCTGCGAGCTACACTCCAGAAGAGGGAGTGATCATACATGACTTAACGGATGAACAACTTGCAGAAAGATTCAGGCTGAATCCGGATGAGCTGGTCAAAAATGCTCTTACAGTTGATATGGAAAGTGACAATGAGCTTAACGATGTAGACGAAACGAAGATAGAGGATGTCACTGTTGATTATTATCCATAGTACACTGATCTGGACGGACATGTTATCCCCAACTTGGGTGAAACATTTGATAGTGGTACTTTTGAGAGGTTGGATGAAGTAGAGAATGATAAGGAGAAAGAAGAAAGCACAACCCAAGCTTCAGATGCAAACGTTGATATCAAGAAAGCTGAATGGGCAGCTTGTTTTGCTGAGATGAAAGACCAGCGCCCCCCCAAAAGAAGAATACCTAAACAAAGCTTTATAGAGTCAAACATCATCAGAAAGTGTTTAGAAAGATTATAGCGTTGGCTTATTTTGAAGATTTGGATGTATATGCTGTAAAGAGAGAGAAGGGGATTAAGTACTTCAGATATCCTCATGATCTGAAAACTCTTCTGGGTTTTGAGCTCAACCTTCCGGGTTGGTTCGAGGCAGCATTAAATAAAGAATACCACACCAGATGGGTAAAATTCAAACCTCAACAACCGAAGAGGTACATTCGTAGGTCTGAAGTGGATCCTTTATCTGGAAAGCCTAAGGTCGTACTAAAGTGGAGTCCTCTGCGTACGATATCAAAGATTCCCTTACGGGAAATGCCTCAGGACTTCACTCCACATGTAAGGCCCTGTTCCCGGGACGCTTATAGCTGTCCAATCATCGCTCATAAAAAATATAATTACATTTAACTTTCATAAAACAACCCAGCTGAACATGAAAATAACTTTTTCATTATAAATGATTTTACAACATTCGTTACACAATTTCATTTGTGCGCATTACAATACAAAAACATTAATAAAAGAATGTCATCCAAATGCCAAGTAGCTGCCACATGCCATCCTTGGCAATGCTCACCTGCCAACTGGAAAATGCATAAAAAGTCAGCGTTGCTGAGTGAGTTCTAGTTTAACATAAAACATACTTTACATTAATTAAACCGTTCTTTACTTAACATATGATCACAAATCATACGTACACATAGATAACATCATTATTATCTTCATCATTCGTTCGTTAACTTTCGTTCAATCATCGTACACCATTATCATTCATTTCATACATTACTTTCATACTTTTATTCGTACATTCATTACATTCGATGACATGTACAATACCCCGAACATTGTGCAAGAAGCTGGTTACTGGGCCTGAGGTCTTTCATAGACCTCGAATATTATGCACGAAGCTGACTCCAGTACCTAGGGTAAGTACATTCATCACTTATCTTTTCTCTTTCATTCCGGATCAATGCCATATGCTACACCCCAAACACAGTGCACGAAGCTGGTAACTGGGCCTGAGGTCTTTCATAGACCTACATTGACTTTCATCCGCATTAACATTCGTCCGCATTTGTCATACTTAGTCAATTCTCATCCGCATTGACTTTCATGCGCATTAACATTCATCCGCATTTGTCATACTTAGTCAACGCTCATCCGCATTGACTTTCATCCGCATTAATACTCATCCACATTTGTCATACTTAGTCAATTATTCTAAACCCATTCGTACCTAAACATCAGATTCAGTTCCCATACACCATCCATCACATTCTAAGTTCAAATCTTACCTTCTAAGATTTAGAAACACAACCATAACATCAACAAGTATGAACATAAACCAACATTACATCGCAATCACACCATACATACGGGTTTAAAACCCAGTTTTGTAAAAACATTCATTCATGCATTTCCAGCCCGAAGTTTGTTTAAACATGTAAAAAGAGGGGCTCTAGAACACACCTTTGCAGCTCTTGAATATGGCTTCTTCCAAACTCGTTTGTAAATTGAATTCAACCACCTAGAAACCCACTAAAACTTACCCGAACACATACAAACACACATAAGCATAAACCCAAGAATATAACCAGTCAAGAACATCATAAAACCATGAATTTTTACCTTGAATTCGAATTATTTATAGTTCTTTCTTCAAAACTGAGAGTTCTCTGCTGCTCTTGCCACTCTCTCTCTAAAATCCAAAGGTTTGTGAGGTGTGTGACATATGAGCGGCCATACCACCTTTTACACCCACTTTTCAAACATTTTGTCCTTTTGGACACTTTTTACCCCTAGACTTGGGTTTTATTTATTTTCCTTCTTTTTCTTCACTTTATTCTTCTTTCTTTTCTTTTTTTAAAAAAGTAACCGGGTGTTACACTACACTTCAAATGGTGGTATTATGATTGGAGGACGGGTGAAGCGGTCATAGTTCTGAACAGAGAAGGAAAAATAGAGACTATCAGGTTATTCAACCCAATGTGGCTTACCAACTTGTCAGCTGAAGATGTCTACACGTTATACAAGTGGCCACTGTTCTATGACACACAAGATATTGTACAAGCTCTCCAGTTTCAACACATCATACGATTCTGCTTTGCTTTTGAAATACATGCTGGAGTTACAAAAGAGGAGAAGTACAAGAAATTCGAAGAACATGTAAAAAGTGTTAAACAATAGAGTAAACTAGGACCAAGGGGGATTTTGTAGATACATCATGTTCCTAGTTTATGAGCTTTAATGTAAAAGTCTTTCATGTCTTAAACATATGTAATGAATTGATTCAATGATATATAATATGTGGTTGTTGCTTATTAATGTTTATCTATTTCATATTATTATTGTGTTGAGTATAATTCATATGTATGAACTTAGTATATGGGTTTGAGGTTGTTGTGCATAGTTCTTAGTCAATAATAATTGAGAAATGTGTTTAACCTAGTCAGATGAGTCTTCATGCGAATATACCATACTAATGGACCATACGCATGAATACATCATGCTTATGGACCAGTCGCACGACTGAACCAGGAGAATGGATAAGTCATATGATTGAGACATAAGATTGACTTAGTCGCACAATTGAACCTTCAGTCGTACGTAAAAATGATATAGACAAATGTTTATCTAAAAAATTAACACTAACTGCTCAAGTGGAGCAACTTTCTGAAACCTTGACTTAGTAAAAAACATTACACGCTAAAACTGAAGTGAAACTTCATACATTTCAGGTGAGTAATAAGAAGTTCAAAGAACTTCTTGCTCAACAAAGGGCTTTTAAAGACCGTTAAGGATTGGGATACAATAAGGTCTACCAACCTTATAATGACAACTATATCCGACTTCGCAAATCAGTGACAAACAAACAAGGGGAATCACTTGATCCCCAACCATCATTATCATCATCATCATCTAAATCATCATTAATATCCAAAACACATTTGATAAAATTTTTTAAAGAGTCAACCACCACCACAAATTAAATCAACAGACTTCTATCTAGTAGAAAACAACGAGTTTGATGAACAAACAAGTAAAGATGATGACTACTCTTGATTCACCTGGGTTTTCTTTCTATTACACAAGTCAGAAACATCAAAAATCATCAAATAATTTATCACTAAAATTTAGAATAAATTGGATCTTAAAGTTAAATCTTTAATAAGTGATAATGGTACTGAATTTAAGAATGGCTTCATTTCTTCTTTTTATGCAGAGAAAGGAATCAATCATCAATTTAGTGTATCAAGGACTCCTCAACAAAATCTTAAGGATCATTACAATATTCAGATCGATCTCATAATTGAGTATGCAGAATGTAAACATATATGGATAAGAAGTAGAAGAATAGAATGTTTCAACATAATGAAAATAACTTCACTTCTCTATTGATTTCTTAATTCAAAGGATTACAATTGAATACAAATTCACAAAACTGATCAAGCATTCTAAATACAAAAGTAAACTAACTATTTATATTAAAAAATGTTCTCGCGCGAATACAATTATTTGTGCGAGAACCTAGTTCTCACGCGACTAATTGTTCTTGCACGACAAGTCTAACTTTTCGCTTGAACACTTGAACTTCACCTTGATCCTGATTTGATTTCCCGAGCATCTAGGTTCAACCCTTACAATCTCCCCCTAGGCTCAATAGTTCAATATTCTTTGGAAGTCCACATCGTCAACTTTGTAGCTGCCCCGGTAAGCATACATCTTTTTGTCCAGGGCCTTCGTGATCAACCAACTAAATTGTGCTACTAGTAATGAACAAATTCATCAGCTACAATAGGACATGCTTGCAACCTCATCAAATTTTCTTTTTCAAACTTTAGCAAATCCACAGGGTTGATGACACGCTAGTCCTTATCTACACACTTAATCAACACGTGACCCATCTCCTTCTCATAAATCCACCCTATTAGCTTTGACAAGTTGTTAACTGGCACTGGAGTGTGTATAGGGATCTTTATCACATATCATGGATGTCTATAAACCCTTATCTTCATTGGTTTTTGCGTGTTTGGATTAGTACGGTTCTCATCTTAAATGACTTTATATTTGGCTATCTTAAAGTCTTCGAAGTTGGTTTTGTTTTGTCTCCAAATCATGTTCCTTATCCAATTACCCTTCCTATAGTTACTTGTATTAAAGAACAGAACATGTCCTATGGCATACAAATTTGATGATTTAAGAGTATGAAAATCGTGCTCATCTTGGAAATACTCTATCGCTACAACTTTTCTCTTTATTACATATAACTTCTTTTCTTTATCGTATGCCCAACTGATAATCAGCTTTGAATCTGTACCTTGTGAAAGGTTTGGAATGCCGAAGAGTATGAATGTAAGCTGGCGGTGGAGGTGCATTAACCATAATATTACCAACCTAACGAACAACCATTTGACCAGTTTGGTCTAATGCTTTGTCAGCGGTCTCTATTGTGCTCGATTCTCCAACAATATCTCCCTATTTAATCAGAATATCTGAGAATAAGTCTTTCAAGCTATTCCCAAAGATATCAGTATAATTCATAGCTTCATCAAAATCATCAAATGATCTGTAGTCCACATTCTCTTCGATTCCAAAATACTTGGCCAAAATGAAGAGAATTCCTTCTCATACTCAACTTCTGTGGCAGGATCTAATGGTGTATAGTATCTTCAGGACTTGGTTCAGAGACATTAGTAGTTCCTAATGATCCAGAAGTATCAATAGTTGCACCCGTATCGCCTCCTTGATCATCATCATCATTTCCACCATCTTCATCATTACCATCATCACTATCATCATCATCTTCATCACCCTTATTATCTTCATCTTCCTCATTAGTGAATCCATAATCAACCATATCCAAATCATCATCATTATTAACTAGATCAGGAATAGGCATGATTTGCTTAGGCTCAACAAATGCCTCTCCAATGTAAGATACAGGTTGATCCTTAGTAGCCTAAATAAGTATATGTGAAATAGGCTCTTGATCATCAACAACAGTTTATGTTGTCCTTTGAGTATCAACTAGACCAACAACATCCTGTGTAGTAACAAACGTCTCATCAACTGGATCTGGATCAGCAACTTGTTATCCACTAGATTCTCCAACCTTAGTATTATGTTGTTGTGTCATTGATGAATAGACATGTGAGGTGAGATTTCTCAAATTTTGCTTTATAATCTTAACATAGCTGAACATGAATTGGTGTTAATTCTCCACGCTCTTAATCCTTTCATCCTTCTCGTTCAAAATGCTATATAAATCATCAATTATCTGATACTTCTCCAACATCTCTGTCTCAAGTGTACTAACTCTCTGTAACAAAGTAACCCTCGTTGGTGATAAAGAAGATGACTCTGGTTGAGGTCTTCGATTAGGAGTAGTATTGAAGTAACCAATCTCACTAAACATATCATTATGAATTAGCGATCTTGGTGGAGTCATCAAAATATCATCAGTAGCAGTAGTAACAGGCATAGATATGGATATCATAGTTGTTGATTTTGTGACTATCACTGGAGTAGTAGCCTCACCAACTATGACTAGAATATCAAGCATAGATACATCATTTGTAGTCACTATGGTCATTGGAGTCTGACGTTTCCTCAACACACCACATCCTCTACCTCTCCCACATGAACTTTCACAAGCAACCCTCACCATCCTTTTCCTTCGGCCTCGAGTAGGTGTAGAATGTCACTAGGAATAAAGTTTGCATTACGATCCTCAACAGTACGTATTGCAGGTGTCTCATGTATTCTGGGACGTTCTTGTAGAACATACAACACATTCCCTATTTGATCACTATCAGCCTCACTGTTGTCTCCTCCATAATCTAACCAATCATTAACCTCTTCTTTAGCAGATTTATTACCACCCCAAGAACATTCTGGAACTTCCTGAGCAACACTAGATCAAGTAGCAGCTATATCATTACTATGTACATGTGCTGTCTTACTCTCTTCTATCAACAAACCTTCCAAGGTTAGCAAAATGAGAACCATCCTATGAATTTCCTCTAGGTACCATAAGATATGTGAAAATATCTTTCTTCATCTCCATAACAGAGTAAGTGGATTAATCAGATATTGCTAACTCAGGATAAGCAACATTCATAATTATTTGAATGAATCTTAGGTACATAATAAACTTCTTCCCCAGAGCTGCTATGACATTCTTCTACATTTCTAAGAAAATGGCCTTGGATATGATGTAAGGATAATCATCGACTAAAGAAACCAGCAATGATTCAAAAATGGCACTCAAACTATCCATGCCAGTCTTAAGGTTGCTAAGGCAATGAATGACAACATGAAATAAGTACTTTGCACGTCCATTTAAGGGATGGCCAATAAACTTAGTCTCACAATGAGAAGAGTGTTTAGAACACATAACAGATCAAATGGGGAACCAAGACTTTGATTATGATACTATACACACACGTAAACAAGAGACAAATACTTAACTACAACAAAGATGTTTGGTTTTCAAGATTGTAGTATATTGTTTCTCAAATTCTATTACAAGTGTTATAAAGCATAAAAAAGTTACAAGGACTTGAGACACTTTATACTACATCCTACAGCCGCCCATTGTTAGAAGGTTAGCTGGATACATTTGATCTAGACAACAAATCAATGTAGAGTCAATGCAGATCTGCCATTTGACTAGTGACAATGACATGTCATAGCTCACATCCTAATATAGTAAAAAAGGATAAAAGTACATAAAGTAGAAAGTTACAGACTCAAGATCTCAATGTACAGTTGCAAAAAGCATGGACCGTTCACCAACTTGTATAACTTGGTGAGTCTTTAGAGTTGCAATGGAAAGTTGGTCATCTTTATGTAAAGTACATCAGAGAAAGCATGTTCTTCAAAGTCTTCGGAAGAAATCCATCTTCACTCCATTATCTTCAGAAGACTTTGTCTTTGAAGCTTCAGAAGACTTCACTTTTGGCTTAGGAAGATATTAGTCTTGGCTTTGGAAGATTTTATATTTAGAATATTTCTGATGCAGGGTGTAAAACTTCTAAAGAAACTACTACTTTGCACTGAGCGCATGCATGCATGAAAGACTTGGTTTGTTTTAGGTGCATCAGCCTTTCATTAAGCCTTACAAACTCCCCCTAGGCTGATGCTACCAAAACAAAGAAGTGTCTTCAGATATTGATAGTCATCATCATCATCATCATGACCATTCCTTTCTTCATCAATTGGTCAGGATTACTCAGACTCTCAAAATACCTTCTCATTACAAAGAGATCAAGCAAAGGTAGGTTAAGCATGTCTTTCTCGAAATAGACATCTTGACCACCTTGATCTCTTGTGGCATACCATCTGTTTGGATTTGTAGCAAAGGTCCAAGATAAGATAGGTCTTCCTGATGCTAGAGGCTCTACTTGTGTTAGATTGGGTTGAGCAACCTCTTCTTGCACATCCTTAGGATTCTCTAACTCATTCTGAGGCCTAGAAATGGATGCCTTTGATTTCTTCTTTGATACAAACTTAGTGGGCATCCTTTTCTTCCTCTTCGATTGGACTAGCCTTCAGCACCAGGTTGTTCTATTTTGTCCTTTTGAGTTGGGTCCTCCACCTGCACATGTTTAGAAGGAGAGGGAGTTGAACCATGTTGTGGATTAGAAGATAAAGCTTGCTGAGGTTCAGCAGGAGGTCCAGGTTTTTTTGTCAAAAAATGTTCAACTTACCCTTCACTTCCAGAGGAACTTGACTTGGTGGAGAATGCAAGTCAACTAGCTCTCCTATCTTGATCTTTTCCTTGATTACCCTAATGTGCTCATCCATAGTGCATAGAGACATTTGGTCAAGTCTCTTTCCAGAGAAAACTTCTTTTGACTCTTTTGGATGATGGCTCTGGACATTACTACTTCTTCCCTCATCTTCCACTTAAAAACTTTTTGCTCCTTTGAACTTGTAGCTGAAGCTTCTTGACGTATTCAAACTCAATATACTTATTTGAAACGGGAAGAAGTACAACTACATGATAGAGACCTATGGCACTCAAGTAGTTGATCATATTTTTTCTGTCCGCATCTTTGTCTAACTAAGGTTGTTGAGTTGCATAGCCTCACTTGTAGGACTTTCTTGAACTGGGGACAGGGTAGGATCATGCTTGTACATCCGTTTTTTCCTTCTTTCTTCATTAATCTTGAGGAGCAACTCTGCATCCTCTGCTTGGTTCCTCTACTTAGACAACTTGTTGTCTGCCAGTTCATTCAATTCTTCTAAGGGTAGGAAGATGATTTCATCTATATCATAGTTCCTGGCCTGCAAGTAGTTAATCCTGACTGCTTTTTACTTATCATTTTGAGTGTTTGGTCCGGGAGTAGCGCTAATTGCAGTTGCCATAAAGCCTGAGGACCCAATGGAACTTTCTCCCATTAGCCTCCTCTTCCTCTATCTCTTCTCCTCCTCAATCTCCTCAGGAGTCATAATCATTTTCCCTTTGCCACTCATAGACCTTTATGACTCAGGGTGGAGAGAGTTTTGGCCTTTATTGTCTGGTGTAGCATCCAGACTCTAGCCAGAGAGAGGCTGTGAGACACCTTCACCAGTAGGTATTTCACTAAGAGATTAGGATGTTGAAGTTGTTGGTTTTGTGAGAGTGCTTATGATTTCTATCACTAGGCCTTGAGTCAAGTTTTTCCTTATAAGGCTAATCTTAGGGTCTACCTTAACATCCAGTTGACCAATGATATTTCCTACTTGCATCCAGTTGATCCATTTTGTCAGCTTGCCTGAATTGACTTGGATTGGAAAGTGGCATGTTACTAGATCAAGACCTTCATAGTAGTTCAAGGTTTGAAAGTTGAAGATCTCTTGTTGCCCTTGAATAATATGAAATATGAGGGCTCTTCTATTAGCCTTATACCTCCACCTAATTATGTAATTCAAAGCTCCTTGGGGTGGGGATGACATTGCCCTTCTCTGAATGAGTGCGT
Organism: Flaveria bidentis; assembly: GCA_018326385.1. Taxonomy (NCBI): domain Eukaryota; kingdom Viridiplantae; phylum Streptophyta; class Magnoliopsida; order Asterales; family Asteraceae; genus Flaveria; species Flaveria bidentis. The sequence goes on from BJCM01228184.1 coordinate 19,727, forward strand.
CCACATCAATGGGAACTTGAGGAGGTTGTTGAGTATGGAAAATTGTAACTGAGGATAGTGGGTCCTCAATGTCCATACTCTATGAAGAACTTCTAGGTTCTATGATTGCTGAGACTTTCTCCCTTTTTTGGGTAGCATCACCCACTTGCATAGGTGAGTTAGGAGTTAGGTCTATCATATCCACAAGTTCTTGTGTTTCTGGATTAGCTCTCCTTAGAGGTATCCTACTAGTTTCTCCTTAAGAGAAGAGATCTCAAGTTGCTGATCATTGACCCTATTTTGGTTGGTTTAGATCAAGAGGTTGGGGATGGTAACTGTCCCCTAAAGGTTATTTACTAAAGTGTTAAGACTCTAATTGAAGGCTTAAGGCTGATGGGCTAATGAGCTCACCAGGTTGAGGATGAGGAACCTCAGCACTGACTCTTTATGAGATGGGAATGGTTTGCTCCATAGGAGAAGTGGGAGCTCCAGTGTCCACTTCTTCCTGTAAGGGTGATGATATGGGAGCCTACACAAGCTCAATAGCTTGAACATGGGTTTGTTAGGATTTTATTTGGTAGGTGAGGAGTATTTGTGATTGTTTAGGTAGTTGAGAAGTAAAAGGTGTGGGTTCAATACTAGCTTGGTTGCTAGGTTGTCACCTTGAGCAATGAGCTATAACATTTTTGGGGAAAGGGCTATTTCTACCTTAGAGTAGCCAACAGTTGGCTTCTTCATAGTCTTAATGATACCAAGCTTCATCAGACCCAATTTAAGAATATTACCTGTTTTCCTCAACCGTGAGCCCAGTTCATAGTTGAGAATGTGTTGAACATATCTCTGCAACATGTAGTACTCTAAGGAGTCTAAATTAGCAGGTAAATTGGTAAACACAAACCGTGAGTACCTAAACTTGACCTCCTGAACCATTCCATGTACTATGAAGGAGAGATCTTTAAGAATCTGGTCCCATCCCCCATGCTTGTTGGATAAGCTGGGATGACCACATGTAGTAGGTACTTCCATTGGGAGGAGATCTCATCTGGGATATGAAGGTCTATACAGAGAAATCTTATTCATATCCCATCTACTCAAAGAAATGATTTACAACTTCATTAGGGAAGGACAATTCACTTTCTACATCATCCAGTTGAAGGTATGTGTTGATGATGGCTAGAGTGACGAAGATATGGTAGATAGTGCCTTCTCCCCATCCATAATAACCTCTTGACAGGTCTTCCAGAATTCTAAAGTTGATCCTCATATAGAGGAGGATCAATGGTAAGGGAGGTGAAGTAGTTATAAAGAGCAAGAAAACAACAGACCTTTAATAAACTAGAATCTTTCTTAGAGTCCAACAGAGCAACCTGATTGTGCTGCCTGTGGAGTTGCATGGAGAGATCAGGGTTGTTTGTACGGTTGAGGTTGGCCATTTGAGAAAAGCTTAGAGGTGAAGGAAGATAAGTACAAAGGTGGTTTTGGGTGAATTTAGGTTAAGAGGAATTTGCAGATGTAGAAAAGAGTGAAAGAGGGGAACCGTTGGGTACATTTATATAAATTGGATTTCAGATAATTTTAATGAAAGAGGATAAACTTTGAAATCCGAAATTCGGTCCCACCTTTGATAAAGTGCCCAAATGGTAGTTTTTTGAAAGTCTAAAATCTTTCAAAGGTATTTTCTCTTCGAAAGTTTTGATAAAAAGCTTCCGAAGCTAAAATGGCTTGGGAAGAAATTTCAAAGAAATTTCCGAAGCTTCCAAAGCCATTTGAGAATTTTGCTTCGTGATATTTAGACTTGGAGATTTTATTCAAAGACGAATAAAATCTTCCGAGACTTAATTTCTTTCGGATGAAACTTGTTTTTTGAAAATATATAAGTACTTATATTCATTCATGCTTTGGAAGATATTTGAAAATTTTCTTCCGAAGGTAAGTTGCAATAACTAGTTATTAGTTTTGGATGATATAATTTTCTTCCAAAGGCAAAGAAATAGCTTCCGAAGTAAAACTAATCAAACTTCTAAGTAATCTAAGAGATAATCTTTTAAAAGATTTTGCTTCCAGAGTGAAAAAGGGCTTATGAATATGATAAAATAAAAAACTTAGGACACCCAAGTTTTAGAAATAATATGAATTAAGATTAAAGAAAATCTACTCAATGTTAATCATCCCAATAACTGAATTTAAATTTCTATTCATCAAAAGCTTTGGTGAATAGATCAGCATATTGTTTATTTGTGTTAACTTTGACCAGTTTGATTAATCTTTTTTCAAAGTTATCTCTAATTAGATGATACTTGATGTTGACGTGTTTTGTCCTTGAGTGCTGTACAATATGCTTTGTAATAAAGATAACACTATTTTTGTCTATGTGGATGGGAGTCTCTTTAAAGTTGAATCCATAGTCTAGCATCTGATTCTGAATCCAAAACACTTGAGGAGAACAACTAGCAGCAGCAAGGTATTTAGCTTTAGTAGGTTATGCAGACAAATAATATTATTTCTTGCATTACCATGAGACTATCTGTTGGATCTAGAAAGGCTGGTGCAAACAAAACCAAACACTTAGACTATTTTGGTACAACTAATAAAGGACTTCCGAAGACAAATGGAGTTCTTTCGAAGTCAAGTGCAAGATCAACATCTGAAGGAAAACTCGAACTTCCAAAGACAAGTCTTTCCTCTTCCGAAGCTTCAATACTTAGAAGAAATGAAGACTACAACTTCCGAAGTATGAAGTCCCAAGGAAGCCTCGGAAGAAGTAGCCACTTTCGAAGTATAAGTGGCTTCATAAGAACAAGTTCTTCTGAAGCCAGTTAACATTCAGAAGTAGCTACTATGAGTCAGTGGACATAAGTATGGTCCCTCTGACACTCTGATGTAGACCTTTGATATACTGCATGGTGTTTTCTGTAAAACCCATGTAGTTAACCATACTTTATTCCACTGTTCACCTTTATCAGTTAGTATAGTTGTCAACTTTAGTTGGTCGTAAAAGGTGAGTCATGGACATGTAATGACTACCGTATCTTAGATAATACTTTATCTAAGATACCATAACTTTAGCTTTGTAGTATTTGCTTTAGTATAAGGTTTTCAACTGGTATCAAAGTACATCCGACTATATGTAGTAGTATATATACTTTCTCATTTAACTCATGTAATATGCGTATTATGGTCTTGTAATACTTTGAGTTGAGAAATAATATATACAAGTATCTTGAAAAACTATTCTCTTGTGTTTGCTTTGATTTACTTAGTATATTATCATCAACTCTTAGAAGGATTCTAGTTCATCATAAACCCGAGTGTTACTTAGTGAGTTTGAGAGAAGATACTTGTGTTGAGTACAAAAACCGATCCTCCAATTGGTATCAGAGCTTTTTAGGCTCTTGATTGTGTGATCTAACCATCCTAATCAACCTTTTCTTCACTCACCTACTCACTACACTCAAAATGGCCCTTAACAAGAAATCTGAATGTTAAATGGGGACGATGACTAAAGCACCTATTATCACCTCTATTAACTTCAAACAATGGACCAGACATATTGAAGGATTCATTATATATCAAGATAGCCAAATGTGGAAATCTATTGCCAATGGCCCTTACAAGCCAAAGGTTGCAGCACCTACTAGAGGTGGTGCAATGATAGAAAAGGCGATGGAAGATTACTCTGAAGAAGACTACAAGCGACTTGATATTGATAGCAAGGCCATGATTGTTCTGATGATTGCTATACCTAACTCCATCATGGTGGGATCTGAGCATTGCCAGTCAGCTAAAGAACTGTTTGATGCCTTAACCACCATGTACACAAACTCCAACGACTCAAAGAAAGATTCACTAAAGCAATAGTTTGAGAACTTTACTCACATTTCTAGAGAGACCTTGAGCCAGCAATATGGCAGGTACATGGATCTTATCTCTTCTCTTTAGTCTGTGGGAGTAACTCCTGAATTGAGAGATATGTCTAGGAAATTCATGAGTGCATTTCCCAATAAGTGGACGTTCTACTGTTTCTCTATCAAGAGGACAGAAAATCTGAACTCCCTCCCCATGACTGAACTATACGGAATTCTAGATGGATATCGTGTAGAAATGAAGAACAAGAGTGGCCGCCAAGTGAGCAGACCTTCAAGCCTTCGTGCTTGCAACACACTTATGGTTGTAGAAGGCTCTAGATCCCCATAACTTCAACAGTACCTGACACATCCTCAACAGCCATTATGTTCCTCTAGGCCTTACATTACATTTCATGAGACTCCAAGGTCTTAATAGGCTCAACCAAGTCTTTTTCAGGACAGTTGTGCTTTTGTCGGACACTCTGGTGATTTTCAGTTTTGCTTTGAAGATTTGAAGTGTTTCAGCCTAGATGATGTGGAATACATTGACATAGTCCTACAAATGGCTCTATTAACCTACAAGGTGAAGAAGTTCTTTAAAAGAACTGGAAGGCAGTTCGCTCAGAACCTAACTAGCAGCAAGTTTGGATTCGACAAAGCAAAGGCCAAGTTTCACAACTGTAACCAGTTACGTCATTTTGCTTAGGAATGCAAAGCTCCCAAATCAAATCCGGGATCTACTCATGCCTCCACACATCCTACAACACCTAAGGCTGCTGGAAAGTCAACTAAGACATCTGCTGTGGCTCAAGAAAATGATTAGAGCTTTATGATACAAGATGTCATCCTTGTTCAAGCACTCATGGTTGGAACAGACAACTCAAAGGTATATGAACATCTCTGTACTCCAGCATGTATTTCTAAGGTTAAAATGTACTAGAACTACAATATGGAAATTAAATTTGGCATTGAGTCCTTGAATATCTTCAAAGTTGATTTTAAAAGGGCTGAATCTGACTATCAAAATAAAATTGAGGAGTTAGAAAAAATAGTATCCTCTTATAAACATGAGCACAACAGGACTCAAATCAAGGAATTAATATCCAAATTTACTGAGGCTCAAGCCAAGGTAGTAATAGCTGAGACTCAAGCTAGGAAGCATGCGATTTCTGAGCAAAACTTCCAAGCCATTCTTGCATCATCCTCTCACTGAAAACTATATTATCAAAACAAAGATGGGTTGGGAACCAATGAAATTACTCTACCAGACTCTTATGAGTTTATTAGACAACCAAGGTGTGGTACCAAAGAACAAGAGGTTCCATCTACTGACCCACCTTCCCATGAGTCAAAGAGTGATACAACAATGGAGACCATCACATGGAAGAAGCAGGTAATTTTACCCATTTCTACAGGTGATGATCAACCCCTGACCACCAAAGCAAGAAGAAGCCAAGCTAAGGCAACCAGAAAAACTGCCAAGAAAGTGGTCGAGTCCAAGCTGAAGATAGACTCAAAGCAAAAGGGTGTGTTCATTTCAGCTAGATTCCAAGTGGTAGGAATCTCTATTTCAAGAAAGGTGTGTAGTACCAACACTTTTTTCCTAATAAAGGATTAGAAGTTAAAAAAAAAGATTGCAGATGAAGAATAGAAGAACAAGAAAATGCAATCCTCAAGTTCCCAGAAAATTAACATTACATGGATAATGTATGGTCTGCATAACCACATGGCCAAAGATTGTTACTACAATCCTGCTAGCACATATTATGCAAATAATGTTAAAAAGGAGTCAAGGAAGGTTTAATATTTGGACCCTATCATATGGTTCAAGTGTTAAAGAAAGGAAAACTTGTCTCAGAAGTAAAGTTGCTTTCAGAAGAAACTCATTCTTCCAAAGGGAAAATTACTTTGGAAGACAAATTCAAGAAAACTCAAAAGAGAAAAAGAGTTCCTTTCAGACCTTCTGAGAAAAAGACGGCTTCAGAAGAAAAGGTGGTGAATGTCTCTTCCAAAAAGAAAGAAGCTTCAGAAGAATGCCAAGTTGCACAAGCTTCATCAAGCTCGTCTTATAAGATCAACCAATGGATGGAATGAAAGATCATGGAAGATGTTGCAACCCAAACCTCTTCTTCAAAGACATCCATTGAACCCCCATGCATAAACTTTGGTTCAATTGTGTCATGTTATTAGAAGAACCCAAGACCAACAAGGCTTGAGTTTCCAATGAAAACTAATCATCTCATCTTATGTGCAGGGACATCCGCATGACAAGAATAACAATATATGGATTGTGGATAGTGGATGCTCCAGGAATATGGTAGGGAACAAACCTCTCCTTCAATAATTTCAACATTTTGATAGAGGTCCTGTCTAGTTTGGAGGTGAGGCTGGAGGATATATTTCTGGCTGACAGAGTGTGCTATTTGTTTACATCCATTAGTTTGTAAGGGATTCAATGCAGACTTTGACGGAGATCAAATAGTTGTTCATGTGCCTTTATCTTGAGAGGCTCAAGCAGATGCACATTTACTTATGTTTTCTCATATGAATCTTTTGTCTCCAACTATTGGAGTTCTCATTTCTACACCAACTCAAGATATGCTTAGTGGACTCTATGTCTTAACGAGTTGAAATCATCGGGGTATTTGTGTAAATATCCAATGGGAATTTAAAAGTTTACAAATTAAACTTTATCAAACAGCTTGAACACAACTTGTTAAGTGTTTCTCAGTTTTGTGATCAGAAGTATCACAATGCTCTCATAGAACTGAGTGCATTATCATCAAACCCGGGATGAAAATTCCTCAGGAATTGGTGCTTCTTAGATCTCCTAGGAGAGGTGATATGTACAAGCTAGATATGAACAATGCTTCCCCATTAGGTGAAGTATCATGCTTTCTTTCCAAAGTTGATAATGATGAGTCAAATTATGGCATAAATGAATGTGTCATGTTAATTTTAAATAAATGAATAAGTTGGTTAAAAACAAATTGGTACATAGTTTGCCTAAAAAGGAATTTTTCTACATAGATAACTTTAATTCATGCCTGAAAGGGAAGCAAAACAGGGCATCTCATAAATCCAAGGTTGTTAACTCTATCACTACTCCATTACATTTATTGCACATGGATATTTTTGGTCCCACTAGTATAATGAGCATTGGAAGGATATCATATTGCCTTGTGATTGTTGATGATTTTACACGATTTACATGGGTATTTTTTTAAGAACTAAAGATAAAACTGCTGAAACTTTAAAATCTTTTATTTTTAAAATAGAAAATCAAATTGATCACAAGGTTAAGATAAACAAAAGTGATTAAGGGACTGAGTTTAAAAATCAATTTCTTGACACATTCTGTAACTCAAAAGGGATTGCTAGACAATATAGTGCTCCCAGAACTCCTCAACAAAATGGTGTTGCTGAGAGGAGGGACAGGACACTTATTGAGACTGCTCGGACCATGTTAGTTGATTCAAAGCTGCCTCTAACATTCTGGGTAGAGGCAGTCAGCACTGCATGCTATGTGCAGAACAAGGTTCTTGTAGTTAAGCCACATGGAAAAACCCCTTATGAGCTATAGAACAAGAGGCTACCGAAATTTGCTAAAAAGTCGGATGATGCTATTTTTGTTGGATATTCCTCTAACTCTATTGCTTATAGAGTTTACAACATTAAAAATCAACAATTTGAGGAATCATCCAACATTTTTGTTAATGAGCACACTCCTTGTGTTAGGGGGAATGACCCTCATCATATTTTTGAATTAGAATTGTGTCCAAACTATTGTAAACCATCTTGTGAGAACCTTTTAGCTAGAACAGGTACTCAAAGTGACTTTGATGATGATCAACTATTTGATTTTCCCAGACCTTTTACTAAATCTCCAAGAATCTTTGAACATCAAGCTCCCACAACTAGTAGATATGACAGCATGACTATCTCAGGAACAGTGGAGCTTCAACCAGTTATCAGCAAAGTGATTCTCACAACTCATCAGCTGATAATGAACAACACCAAGCTGATGGAAGTAGCATTTTGAAGGAACATATTACTATTAATGCAACTTCTCAACAAACTAAGATTGATGATGTTTCTCATTCATTTAATCAGTCCTCGTTGAATGAGTGTGAAACATCAGCTGGACCAAGTGTTCAAGCTCCTGAGCAAAATATGTCCAATCTGGATCTATCTTTGCAACTGGAGGTGATTCCTGGTCTTAGGATTCACAACACTCATCCAACTGAGAACATCATAGGAGAAGTCTCAGAAAGTGTGAGAACAAGGGGACATACTCACAATAGGAATGTCTGCCTGTACTCGTGCTTTTTGTCATAGATGGAACCCAAGAAGGTAGAAGATGCCTTGAAAGATAGTAGTTGGGTTGAATCAATGCAAGAGGAATTTCTTCAATTCAAGAGACAAAAGGTTTGGAACCTCTGTCCACTACTATCAGGTCAAGTACCTATAGGTACCAAATGGGTATTTAGAGATAAAATAGATGATAGAGGCTTGATTATTAAGAGAAAGGAAAGACTGGTAGTTCAAGGATATACTCAAAAGAAAGCAATCGATTATACTAATGTATTTGCACCTATTGCAAGATTTGAGGTAGTTAGGATCTTCCTTGCTTATGCTGTATCCAAGAACTTTATTATCTACCAGCTTGATGTTATGCCTTTCTATATAGGATATAGACAGTGAAGTCTACATGTGTTAGCCTCTAGGATTTGAAGACCCACAACACCCCAACTATCTATGCAAACTGGATAAAGCTCTATATTGGTTGCACCAAGCACCTAGGCTATGGTATGAGACCTTGTCTCAATATCTGTTGAAGAATAGATACAATAGTGGTACCATTGATAATACTCTCTTCATAAGGAAGTCTGGGAAAGACATTTTGCTCATCTAAGTCTATGATGATGACATCGTATTTGGTTCTTCAAATGATCAAATATGCAAAGACTTTGAGAGCATTATGAAGAAAAAGTTTAGGATGAGTTCCATTGAAAAAATGGACTTTTCCTTGGAATTCAGGTGAACCAGATGAAGGAAGGGTTCTTTATAAATCAATCTAAGTTTGTCAGTGAAATTTTAGAAAGATTTGAGATGAAAGGTTATAAGCCAGCCAAGATACCAATACCAAGAAACCATAATCTTTGTCCCGACTCTGAGGGGGAGGATACTGATCAACATTAGTATAGGGCAATTATTGGTTCTCTGATGTATCTCACATCAAGTAGACCTGATATAATGTTTGCAACTTGCATCTATGCAAAATATCAGGCTGCTTCAAAGGTGTCTCACCTAGTTGCTACCAAGAGAATCCTCAGATACCTTAAAGGATCACCTAAACTACGTCTCTAGTATCCAAGGAACAACAATTTCAATCTCTATGGCTATTTAGATAGTGACTATGGTGGTTGCAATATTAACAAGAAATCCACATCAAGAGGATGTCAATTTCTTGGTGGAAGGATTATCTCATGGCACAAGAAGCAATCCTGCATTTCAACATCTACTGCTAAAGCTGAATACATTGTTGCTACTAGTTGTTATGCTCAAATGCAATGGATTCAAAACCAGATGATATGTTACGGATTCAACTTCATGAGTACTCCTATCCACATTGAAAAAAATAGTGATCTCCATAATTGAAAATCCAGTAAAACACTCCAAGACAAAGCACATTGATATCAGGTATTATTTCATTAGAGATATTTATGAGAAAAGTCTGATCAAACTAATCAAAGTTGACTTATATAAACAATATGCTGATTTGTTCACCAAGGCCTTTGATGGACAAAGATTTAAGTATCTCATTACACCTATTGGGATGATAAATATTGATTAGTCTATCTCATTTAAAAACCTTTTTAAAATGTGTAAATTCTTTTGTCAAAACAATCTAAGCCCTATTACAAAAGGTCCTTTTAAAATTCTTCTAAGTATACATTCTTCTAAAGAGGAATTAACCCTCATAAGATGTCATATATATCTTCCGAAGCCATATTACTCCAAGGAAAATTGTCTTCTCGATAGTGTTTTTAGTCTCGAAAGAAACAATTGATTGCATATCAGATGTACTTCCGAAATAAAACTCTCCATCCGGAAAGCACATTCTACTCTCGAAAGTAAGTAATTTACCTTTCAAAGTAAAATTGGCTTCAGAAAAAGATTACTTTCGAAAATTTTTTATACTCAGATGTAACACCCGATTATTTATAAAAGAAAAAGAAAGAAGAATAAAGTGAAGAAAAAGAAAGAAAAGATATTTTAGAGAGAGAAAGTAAAGAATTCGGATTTTGAAGAAGAACAAGTGCAGAAGATTCGATTTCAAGGTAAAATCCGTGTGTTTATGGTGTTCTTAACTGGTTTAATCCTCGGTTGTGTGCTTATGTATATGGTGTGTGTTTGGTTGTTTGTGTTTTGTGGGTTTTAGGTGTTTGAGCTCAATTTGCAAACGGGTTTGAAGAAGTCTTACCCAAAGAGATGCAAAGGTGAGTTCTAGAACCCCTCTTTTACTTGTTTTAACAATTTTGGGGCTGGAAATGCATGAATGTACATTTTTATAAAACTAGGGTTTCATACCCGTATGTATGAATGTGTGTATGTTGCGGGCATGGTTTGATTTTGGACTATGTTCATGTTTGATGATGTTATGGTTGTGTTTCTATGGCTTAGAATGTAAGGTTTAAGCTTAGAACATGATAGATGGTGTTTGGGGACTGAATCTTTTGTTAGGTGCGAATGGGACTGCTCATCCGCCCAAATAGGGCTCATGCGCCTAAATAGGGCTCATGCGCCTAAGTTTTAGAATTTGCCAAAATGTTGCAAATGCGGATGAACAAATGCGGATGAGTAAGTTCATGCGAATGAACAAATGCGGATGAGTAAGTTCATGCGAATGAACCAATGCAGATGAACAAATGCGGATGAGTAAGTTCAATCGAATGAACAAATGCGGATGAGTAAGTTCATGCGAATGAAAAAATGTGGATGAGTAAGTTCATGCGGATGAACAAATGTGGATGAGTAAGTTCATGTGAATGAACAAATGCGGATGAAGAAATGCAGATGAGTAAATTCATGTGAATGAACAAATGCAGATGAGAAAGTTCATGCGAATGAACAAATGCGGATGAATAAGTTAATGCGGATGAATAAATTCATGCGGATGAATAAATTCATACAGATGAACAAATACGGATGAGTAAAATGAAATGCGGATGAGTAAAAAGAAAATGCGGATGAGTAAAAGGAAATGCGGATGAGTAAAAAGAAATGCGGATGAACAAAGAGGAAATGCGGATGAACACTTAGAATATTTTTTGACTTTTTGGGGAAAAAGTGTTTAGTAGGCTTGACTTGGGAGGTTCCCAGGGGCTATGTAAGTTGACTTTTTGAAGTCAAACATCATGTGATGGGCATAGAATGTATGATGTATGGTTGATGCCTATTGCATGATGGTATGTTTGTCGTATGTTATGTATGTATGATAATGCCCTGTATGAGGCCCTGTATGGTGATGTTGTATGTTTATGTTGATGTTCCTTATTATGTATGTTTATTTTCCCATGAATTTACATTGAATGTTAATGAATGAAATGAAAGTATTATGTAACGTAAAGTGGAAGATAAAGAAAAGAGGAACATAAGGATAGAATGCATGCATTAATAAAAGAGAAAGTATAGAAAGGCTTGCAAGCAATATGTACAGAGGTGCATGACTCTAAGATGTCGTAAGCTCAACTGCGTATGGTAAAACAAACCCTTAAGGGTACACCCAGGGTTTCCAGTCTTTGTGACTGACCAACGATTTTGTACATGGTTTATAGTGATTACTCACCTCAGTGCTGGTGCCAGGCTATCTGCGGTGTGGAAGTCATTATGATCTTCGGCCCAGTACTCGAGTTATGCATAATGTTTGAGGTGTAGTATACAGTTGGGTTTATAGTGATTACTCACCTCGGTGCTGGTGCCAGGCTATGTGTGGTGTGGAAGCCATTTATGATCTTTGGCCCACTACCCGAGTTATGCATAATGTTGGACGTGTAGTATACAGTTGGGTTTATAGTGATTACTCACCTCAGTGCTGGTGCCAGGCTATGTGAGGTGTGGAAGTCATTTATGATCTTCGGCCCAATACCCGAGTTATGCATAATGTTGGAGGTGTAGTATACAGTTGGTATCTTGTCGCTTACCCCGGTGCTGGTGCCAGGCTATGTGCAGTGTGGAAGTCAATTATGATCTTCGGCCCAGTACCCCATTTGTTTGGGGCATAGCTAATGACACTGATCTAGATAGTGATAAAGAATGTGGTAAACAAAGAAAGAGTTAAAGAAAGAATGTGATGAACAGTAAAAGAAGATAATAATGTTATTATCTATGTGTATGTATGATGTGTGATCATGTACAACAGTATAGTATGATTTGAAAGAAAGTAAAGTATGTTTTTATCTTAAAACTAGAACTCACTCAGCAACGCAGACTTTTTATGAAATTTTCAGTGGGCAGGTAAAGTTGCTGAGGATGGCACGGGGCGGCTACTTGGCTCTTTTGGATGGCATTCTTTTGTTTAATGTTTTTGCATTGTAATACAAACAAATGAAATTGTGTAACGAATGTTGTATTATTTTGCAAAAGCATTTTTAATGAAAATGTTGTTTTTAATGTTTTCGCTGCAACATGTATTTCAAGTTAGTGTAATTATATGTTTTATATGCAATGATTAGCCAGCTGTAAGTGTCCCGGGAACAGGGCCTTACATCGGAAGAAGACCTTACTGTGTAATGAAAATATTCGGACCCCACATAGTAAAAAAGAATGATTTTATTAATGATATCAGAATCTTCTAAATGGTTTTTAATTTTATCACCCCTGTCACATCTTACCCCAAACCATCTTTTTACCTTATCCAAGCCCCAAAACCGCCATTTCATCCATTTAAATAAACCCGACCCTTCATTTTAATCTTTTTACCAAATTTACTGCCTAAAAGCTTCCTTCACCTAATTTCAAACTAATTTCTCTACAACCTTTTTCCCATAATGGCGCTTAACATTCAGCATAACCAAATCGCACTCCTTGATTCATCCAAGGATGCTGACTTCTCAAATATCATCTCTTTTCTCACCCAATCTACCTATTACACCGCTCTAACTGTTAATCCCACCGTTTACTCAAATCATATGGCTGAATTCTGGAGCAACAGTCAGATTGACACCCTAAATGGGGTTAGGGTAGTTAGGTCAAGCATTTGTGGCAAGGAGTTGATTATTTCTAAACAACTTATAAGGGAGCATCTGGAGCTTCACGATGAAGGCGCTGCTACTAAATTCCCTAAGTTAGACCTAGATAACACATATACCCAGATGGGATATGGTGGAGATGTGAACAGATATACTGTTTACAAGTTCAATTTCTCATACAACTGGAAGTTTCTACTCCATGTTGTTCTCCACTATTTGTCTAATAAGTCTGGGGGATGGGATCAAAAACCATATGAACTAGGATGCCTAGTTCATAGGCTGGTGAAAAGCCTCCACTTCAATTACTCAAGGTTTGTGCTGACTAACCTTATGGAGAACCTCAAAAGAGACACATTCTTCATGTATCCCAGGTTCCTTCAGCACATAATCAGTTTTGAGTTGGACTACAGTCAGCTTGTCTGTGCAGCTGTCCTACCAGTTCCTCAAATGAGGTCAACCATCTTCAAAGTCCTGAAGAGAGTTTCCACTAACTATACAAGAAGACACAATGCTCTTCTTCTAGGTATGATTGAGCCAATGGCTCTTGGTGACATCCTTATTAACCCCATAAGTGATAAACCCACACCAGAACTACACTCACATTGCCAACCCTACCTTCTCACCCCATCAAATATACCTACTAGAGACAACCCGAAGAACCCTTGTTCAATCTACTCTAATTGAACAAGCCCCTCCTGTTCAATGCAAAAAGACTAGAGTGGGAACATAGGCCCTTCTCAGTCTGAGGTCTAACCATCTTTCAGATTTGACCTCAATAAGAAAATTGAGTCTCCTTAGTCTCAATCCTTTGTGCCCGAAACCAAAGCTAAAATCCCTCAAGGTGAGTCTTTATACTTCCCTGACTAGCCAAAAAGGGACAACCCCACCTAAGGCTCAATGCTAATAGACATTGACCAAAGTCCCGGGTCATATGTTTAACTTCCATACCATTCACTAACCTACCGATAAAAACTGATGAGGAGATTAAGTCTCTTTATGGCAATGAAGTTGATCCCTAATACCCTCTTATGGATCAACAGAGCCTAAAGGCACCTCTTATCTTTATCCCCTATCAACAAAAACCAACTGAGGTGAGTCCTACTGATATGGAGGGGACAAATGTGGATTCAGTTGCTATTACTGAAAGAGCCTCATTGGATCCTTAGGGCATTGTTAAAAATTCTGAGTCTGAATCTACGACAACCGTGCCTTTTAATGCGTCTGAAAGATACATCATTCGGAAAAGGAAACTAGGGTGCCAAAAACCACATCTGGTGGTGAGGATGAATATACAAGGTATATTACCTCATCTCCCTGTGATTCTTCAAAAAAAGATGAGGGAAGTCTGAAACTCACTATTAAAGACCTACTTTGTAAAGTCTCAAATCTTGAATCCAATGTTAAGTCTTTAGAGGGTAGGTCCGCCACTCGGCAAGTTTAGATTGAAAATCTCAAGTCTCAACTAGCTGAGAAACAGATTGAGAGATCTATCAGGCACGTACCTATTCAGGTCCCATTGACCTCTTCCTCTAGCTCGTCTAGCTCTCAAGATGATGTTACCCTAAAGGGGGATAGTGTTCAGGGACAAACATATGTGGAGCCACAGAGCCAAGCTTTAACTTCTTTAACTTCAAGATACCCGGCTTCCAAAGCAACAATTTCTCATGAGCCTCCACAAATTGTCCTACAAATGGACCCAAGGATGCTTAGAGATCTCAACAGGATCTTCTCCAAGTTTCTGATAGGATCTTCTTTATATCATCCTAGCCTTGATACAACTATGATGTACTTTAGAGCTAAAGAACTTCAAAGGATAAATGCACCTTCTACCACTATGGAAGAAGTTGGTCAACCTAAGGCCCCCATGGAACCTGAGATTGATTTCGAAGAGAAAATGAGGACTGATGGCCCAACAATTGAAACAATTGGGACAAATAGTGCACTCCCTTAGGCTTTCGAAGCCAAAGTCAAAGCCTCGGAAGAACAACTTCAATCTTCCTAAGCTGAGATGGAAGTTGCAGAAGGACTATTCTCCTTGTCTGAGGATCTAATCATCACAGATGCAATTCTAGAGTTGGCATCTGAGGTGAATAGTGAGTACTTTCTCAACTGACCCCTAACTTAAACAACACCACTACAACAAGCTCCAAATACAATCTCTCAGCCTGAAACATCCATCCAAGAACCCCCAAGGTTTAGAAATTCCGAAAATGTCAAAGGAAAGAGGAAGATGACCGAGGAAGAGCTTCAGGAGGAAGCAAGGTTAGAAAAACTTAAGAAAAAAGGTAGACTCCCAACTGGGAAGTTGCTACCTGCAAGTAGCAAAGCAGCTGTAGCTAATCAGGAGGCTATCAACAAAAGAAAGAGGGTGGAGAACATTGATAGACTTAACAAGCTTGGAGCTGTTAGTGAAGATGTTTTGCTACTACCACTAGAGGAGTTAACTAAGCTAGAAAAGGTAACCCTGGTGCTGATTGAACAAAGGGAAGAACCAGCAAGGCTGGCTTTAGAGGGGGAAAGAAAGAGGAAGAAAAAGGAAGCTAATATCCAGCCTAGGAGGGGAAGGATAACTTTTCTAACCTCCAGGGGTTTCTCTCTAGAAGAACTGCCTCCCCATGATAATGATACGATCTTATGGATCTTCAACAAAGAGCTGATCAATTGGAGAAAGAGAGAAAGAAAGCTACAAGAGAAAAACTGAGTGAGATGAAGAAGAAAGAAGAAAAAATAGGACTTGCTGCTACAAAGAAGACAGGTGATGAAACCTGATGTAGGACTATCTCCAGGCTCATGGCTTCTCTGGTAGGCAGGTGGGTCCCATGTCTGTGAAGACCCTGCAACATATTGTCAGTGAAATCAAGGCTGACATATGCCTAGGAATAAGGAAATAGATGTACCAAAGAGTATAGGGGATGACTTTCTTATGCACACCATAACCACAGCCTCAACCGAAACCTATCCCTTTCCCTTTCCCTGTTAAAATTGAACCAACCTCTGAGTCTTACACCCCTGAACCCACATTATCAACCTTACACATTTCCTCACCCACTCAATCCAAACAATCACCACAACTACACATCCTCAAACCTAAAACCCTACCCAGAACCCAAACCTCTCCCACCAAACAACCACCCAATTCATCATCTCATTCATCCAAACATCTCTCCTTAGAGGAGTTTAAGGAGATGAATATGAAGCTCACCAAGTGTACAACTTTGAGCGACATCTCTTGTGAGGAGGAGTCTGTCAATTTGACTTTTGTTGATGGCTCCTCATGTTGACTCATAAGAGATTAATTCCTTGATCTGCCTAGAGGAACAATGGAGCAAGCTGCAAAACTCCCTGGTCTCAACAGTGATTCTCTAAATGATGAAGAGAAGAAGCTAAGAAGAAAGCTGGCGACTCTATTGGACACAAAGAAAGGTGACATGTTTCCTAGTCAGCCCCTTGTACCAAGGAAGAAGATTATCCAGTGGAGGTTTGAAGACTCTCTCACAACTTTTTTGTTAAGAGAGAGAATAGTGATACAAACAGGCTCAATGCCTCCTCTCTGCTACACTTAAGCAGATTTGACATTGTTGAGTTAGCAGAGAAGCCATTCTCCAACACCTCCAACTTCGAGATAGCTGCTCATATCAGGAATCATTTCAGTAGCCTTCATATAGCCGAGCTGACTGCAAGGCCCATGATTGAAGAGGAGATGAAACTGAGAGAAGAGGAGGAAAGGAAAAGATCAGCAACCAAAGGCAAAGCCTTTCTTCAAACGGTTGAAGGTTCCAACCTTGAATCCATAGTTAGATAGGAGTATGATTATAACTCCCATCAACTAACTCTCTTCAGGGGGCACAAAAAAGGGTACATGCCATTTAGAGTGACACATTGGATTTCCTGTCCATTAATGACTTGTACAAACTTCTCAACACAACTTCAGTGAAGAACAAAGAAACAGACAAAGATATTCTATCCCTAGTGCAAAAGGTTTTGATAAGCAGGAAGAAGTGAGGTTTTGGTAGCATCATCCTAGGGGGAGTTTATTGGATCTAGAAAGGCTGGTGCAACCAAAACCAAACGCTTAGACTATTTTGGTACAACTAATAAAGGACTTCCAAAGCTAAGAGTGGAACTTCTGAAAACAAATGGAGTTCTTCCGAAGTCAAGTGCAAGATAAACTTCCGAAGGAAAACTCCAACTTCTGGAGACAAAGTATCTAATCTTCCGAAGCTTCAACACTTAGAAGAAATGAAGACTCCAACTTCCGAAGTATGAAGTCCCAAGGAAGCCTTGGAAGAAGAAGTCAGTTTAGAAGTATAAGTGGCTTCTGAAGAACAAGTTCTTCCGAAGCCAGTTAACATTCAGAAGTAGCTACTATGAACCAGTGGACATAAGTATGGTCCCTCTAACACTCCGCTGCAGATCTCTGATATACTGCATGATGTTTTCTGTAAAACCCATGTAGTTGACCATACTTTATTCTATTGTTCACCTATATTAGTTAGTACAGTTGACACCTTTAGTTAATGACAAAAGGTAAGTCATGGACATGTCATGACTTCCGTATCTTAGATAATACTTTATCTAAGATACCTTAACTATAGCTTTATAATATTTGCTTTAGTATAAGGTTTCCAGCTGGTATTAAACTATATCCAGCTGTTGGTAGTAGTATATATAGTTTCTCATTGTAACTCATGTAATATGCTTGTAAGAGTCTTTTAATACTTTGAGTTGAGAAATAATATATATAAGTATCTTGGAAAACTATTCTCTTGTGTTTGCTTTGATTTACTTAGTATATTATCATCAACTCTTAGAAGGATTTTGCTTCATCATAAACCCGAGTGTTACTTAGTGAGTCTGAGAGAAAATACTTGTGTTGAGTACAAAAACCGATCCTGCACAATCCTTCCACCAAGGAATTGACAACCCTTATATGTAGACATTTGTAGTTATATTGAAGCCACCATAGTCACTATTTGTATATTCATATAGGTTGAAGTCAGAATTCTTTGGATACTAGATGCCTAATGTAGCAACACCTTTGAGTTATCTTCGAATCCTCTTGATAGTGACTAGATGTGACATCTTGGGGGTTGGCTTTACACAAAAGCATGTGGAAAACATGATATCATGCTTTCTAGTAGTAAGATGCATGAAGAATCCAATCATAGCCCGATAAAGATGTTCATCTACACACTCCTCCTCAATGTCTGGTCCATGGGAGTGGTTTCTAGCTTTGGGTGTCTTTGCGATCTTACAATCAATCATGTTGAATCTTGTAAATATGTCTTGTACATACTTTGACTGACTTATGAAGATGCCACTATCAACTTGCTTCACTTGAATCCCTAAAAAGAAATAGAGTTCTTCCATTGCACTCATTTCAAATCTATTCTTCATTAACTTCTCAAAGTCTTTGCGAAGCTTTGGATTGGTTGACCCAAAGATAATGTCATATACATATACATGAACTAGCATTAAGTCATTCCCTGTTCATTTGTTGAAGTGATTTCCATTTATAGTACCCCTTTTGTAGCCATGTTGATAGAGATATTAAGATAGAGTTTCATACCACTTCGTTGGAGCTTGATGCATTCCATAAAGAGCTTTGTCATGCTTATAGACATAATCAGGATGATCATGATCTGCAAAACCAGTTGGTTGTTTGTCATACACCTCTTCATCAATCACCCCATAGAGAAAAGGACACTTGACATCAAGCTCGTAGACCTTGAAATCCTTGGATGCCATAAAAGCTAGGAATATTCTGTCAGTTTCAAGTCTTGCTACAAGAGCAAAAACATTTATGTACTCAATTTCATCTTCTTGTGTGTACCCTTCGACAACTAGTCTTGCCTTGTTTTTGATGACAAGTCCTCTATCATCCTTTTTGTTCCTAAACACCTATTTGGTTCCTAGGATAGTCTTCCCTTGAGTGAGAGGACATAGGTTCCAAACCTTTTGCTTTTTGAATTGAAGTAGCTCCTCCTGCATAGCTTTAACCTAACTTCCATCCTTTAAAACCTTATCAAGTTTTTTTGGTTCTATTTAGGACAAGAAACAAGAGTGAAGACAAATATTTGCATCATGGGTTTGTCCTCTTATTTCCAATGATGTTTGTTGTGTGGTGAAACTTGTGGATCCTTAGTTAAGGGATCACAACAAGTTGCTTGGAGAAATCTAAGTTAGAGAAATTTAGATCAGGCATTAATGTTTCTCCCACCACATCAACACACTTATCAAGTGAGGTTTCATCCAATGAGTGTGTGAGCATCAAGAATCTATTGATCACTATCACCACCACCATTTCCTTCCATATTTGAAGCCCCTCAACTGAGTAGTGTTCCTCTGAGCTGGAATTTGGTGGTATCTCAAGTGTATGAGCTAAATTTGGCATGGTTGTGCTGATAGGAACTCTATCTGCAGGGTTAGTAACCACTGGAGCTGAAGTAATATGATTTGATGGTCTTCTATACTCAAATCTTGGATCAGGATCACTTGCTGATAAGATATATGTGGACCCTGAAACATTCTCACAAACAGTTGGTAACTAAATCAAAATTAAATAGCCAATAAGGACCAGAACCTTTCAAACTAGGAGTATGCTCATTGAAAGTCATAATGGCTGAATCCTCAACTACTCTAGTTCTGAGATTGTATACTCTATAAGCCTTGGCTTAAGAAGAGTATCCAATAAAGTGTCCATCATTTGAATTCTTATCAAATTTGGCTATTTGGTCTTTGGTATTCAAGATGGTGCAAGGACATCCAAATGACATAAGAAACCAATGAAAGGTTTTCTCTTGTGCCAAATTTCATAAGGAGTCTTACCATGAGTCTTGACTTCTAAAACTCTATTTTGCACATGGCAAGCAATGTTTACTACTTCTGCTCAGAAGGTGATGGACATTTTAGAATCTGACAACATGGTTCTTGCAGCTTTAATTAGTAACCTATTTCTCCTATTGTCTTATAATACCCTTTTCATCATAAAATGTATCAAGAATTTGGTTCTTGAATTCTGTTCCCTGATCATATCTTATTATCTTGACCTTGTAATCATTTTAATTTTCAACTTTTACGATAAAACTCTTCAAGATCTCAAGAGTGTCATTCTTAGTTCTAAGAAAAAAGACCCAAGTAAATTATGTAAAGTCATTTGTGATCAGTAAATAGTATGAGGTCCTTCCTAGACTCGTTACACTGGTAGGGCCAAAGATATCCATATGTAATCAGTGTAGGGTAGTAGTGATAGAGTTTCTTTCCTTTGGCTTGTGAAATACATTGTGTTGCATCTGTTGGAGCTGTACAAGATAGTCTATATTATTAACACAGTTAAAGTTAACAATAATCAATGTCACGGTCAAAGTCAACGCAAAATTCAAACCCATCACGTTCGAGATGAAGAACTAAGACGAGACATTAAAGCTTTAGATGACTGGCAGTTTTACTTTGTTTGAGTCATTTTTATGCTTTATATGTAATTTCTATTAATTAGCCTAAGTCTAGGGGGTTATGTGCAATTAGTGAATATTAGTCTAGACAATAAATAGGTTAATTGTAATTAGAAATGGGAGATGGTTGGATGACCAATTGATTGGGGTTTGCACTTTGTACAAATTATATGCAATCAATATTAGATCAAAAGAGTTTTATAGTGTTTATCACTGTTTGATCCATAATACTTCATATTATTTGATTGAAGTGTGTAACCTGGGCTAACAATTTGGTATCAGAGCCATTTTGGATCAAATGCATTGAAGATTTGAAGATTTTTAGAGAGAGAAATTGAGGTTTTCGGTTGTTTTTGTTCAATATCAATATTTCATCAACTTCGGATCAAATTTGAGTGTTATTGATATGGAAATTGATTGAAGTTTGCTTCTTATTGGTTGGGAAAGCTCTGTTACTCATCTGGTCTCAAATCCATTGAGATTTGGGTGATTTCAGATTGATTTCGTGTTGAAAAAGCTTTTCAGCTTCGTCCAGCGAAATTACCAATTCATCCCACGAAACTGCCTATTCTTTCAACAAAACTACAAGTGTTTTACACTTTTTAGTTAATTTCAGCATCTCAGCGATTAACTAGAAGTTAGCATAGTTAATTCTTGTAAGGACCATTGTTTCCTTGTATGAAACTAATGGGATACTTATGTTTATTTGTCTTTAATTCTTTACTTTGAAAGTTACTAATGTTACTTATTACATAATAAGTAATAAACATAATAACAATAATAATAAAAATAATAATAAAGCTAATAATAGCAATGATAATAATATTGATGATAATATTGATAATAGTAATAATAATAATGGTGACAATAATAGTAATAACTAAGTATAATAGCAAAAATAGTAATATTTTTATCAATATTAACAATTTATAGAAGTTATTAAATTAAAAAAAATAATTAAAACTTAAATTAAGAAAGTTAAGGGGGTTGGTTTGTTAATTTTGAAACTTTAAATAAGAGTTAGAGCATAAAATAACAAAATAAAAACCCAAGGGACCGTATGTGTAAAATTTCAAAGTTCCAAAACCAAATTCCCCCTTCACCCCGTTTTTCCGGCGGAGCTCCGGCAAGACCCAAAATCCATGAAAAACACCCGATTTTAATACCCAAGTCGTTCCACATGAATTCCTGATTACGTTTCGAGCTTTAAATACACTTTAATTTGAGTTTAAATTCGACAATGGGTATCGATTTAGCTCGGTAACCACCGGCCTTAATTTTCTAATATGTTCAAACATTAAACCTTGATAATAACCCAATTAAACGAGTTCAAACGTTCTTCTCAACGTTTCTAATTCACCTATGATTCCAATTTTAAAAGAAACGATGAATTAAACCTCGAACTGAACCCACTTTCATTCATATTAGAACAACAAACGTTTGGGCTTAGACACATCAAATCAAAGCTATATAACAGAGGGGAATCACCCCTTTTGATCCTTTTAACCTCTCTATACACACAATTGCTTGAAAGATTCATCGCAAATTTGAAATCAAACCCCCTATTCATCGTGAAAGAACCGAAGACAAACCGAAGTAAATCGTATCATTTTGCTCATAATTGGGTAAGGTGAACACATATACACACTCATCTTGACATGGGAAGCAAAAGCCCCATGGTTAATTTGGTTAATAACATTGATTTGGTGTTCAATTTGGACTAGATCAAAGCTAGGGTTCATTCGAATTGGGGATTGATTGGTAACTTTGTTTTAAATAATTAGTTGTTTTTCGAGCTTTATGTAATAACTTAAATTATTAACTTGTTTTTAGACCCTATGTTATCTTTGATTAGGAATTAATCATGATAAATATCAAATTTCCATACATTTTATAAATTAAATTTCACAAATTTTCATAAAGGATTTAATTCTTTTAATATATATATATATATATA
>BJCM01228192.1:0-13634 GCA_018326385.1 Flaveria bidentis
TGTTTACACAAATTTACTTGCTAATTTAGACTCCTTAGAGTATTACATGTTTCCTAGATATGTCCAGTACATTCTTAACTGTGAACTGGGCTCACAGTTGAGGGAAATAGGTAACATTCTTAAATTGGGACAGATGAAGCCCGACATCTTTAAAATACTGAGGAAGCCCACTGTTGGCTTCTCTGGGGTAGAAACAACCCTTGTTCCAAAAATGTTAGAGCTCATTGCTCAAGGTGACAACCTAGCAGCACAAGCTAGTGTTGATTCGTTAAGGTTCGATTAAATGCTTTAGAATGCTAGGACCCCACAATCATTTGGCAAAAACCCTCACCCAACCTCAGTATTTCTTAAATTTTGTAACGATCTTTACAGAGCAAGGCTTATGCATTAGTGTGCAAGTGATTATCGATAGAATATTACATTCTATGATGAGTTCATCGTTAGATGATTTGACACAACTTAAACCAAAATTGTGAGAGCTCCAGGTCTATACTCACGTATAACAAAGGAGATGACCATTTAATCATATGCCGATGAGAGTTCCAGGTCAGTACTATAGTACAACAAAGGAGATCATCACTCCAGGTTAGTACTTCCATACACTAGAGGAGATTAGCACAAACATAAGACACTTAAATACACCAAACATGACTCAAAGATATGGCTTATATGATTTGTATCATTGTAGGTGATAGATCAATTCTCAATCCAATTTTTTCCTGGTCTCAGTTTTTGTGCAGGCCAAAATGATTGCGTAAATCCAGACATCCGTAAGCATGATGTTTTAATTTAAATTATTATGATGTTGTCTACTTTATTCTTTAGGCTGAGTCTACCAAGCATATCATTAAAGAATCTGTTTGTTTTTCTATTATTTGCAATTAGAAATAAGATGTAAATTAGATAACAACATCAGTTACTATCATTTCTCATTTTATAAACGCAAGTAATGCAAAAACAAGCATTTTAAGATGATATACAATCATTTCTCAATCGTCTCAAATCACGTACCCAGTTCTTTTTATTTTTTTATGTATTACTTATATACTCTCCCCCTAAAATTTTATTTTTGTAAACCTTTTTTTAATTTTTATTTTTTTGTTTGTTTTTTTAATTTTTTTTATTTTTATCTCTTGTTTTTAACACAAGAAAACTATACAAAAATAAAAATTTACCAAAGAAGGTCTTCCAAACTACACTGATTGTCAAGATAAGAAATGAATTATCAAGAAATATGTAGTGATTGTGAGGTGAGAGCTGTGATTGTGCATATAAATATCCAGATTGTGGATAAAATACGATGACCCTTAACCTGTTTGTTCCGCCTCAAATTTGAATTAGAAACAATCTCTGTCAGTAAACTGGATAACTAACAGTCGTCCTAAATTGTTCCTGCACTCATTAACAGATTAGTTTGAATGGAGAACCCAGGCCATCGTAGTCCTGGGAGTTCCTTTTTCATAAATATAAAAAACCTGTTTCAGCACATGACCGTTTAAACAATCAGGGATTGCAGTATCCTTCTTTTTAATTTTCCAAATTTGTTTCAGTTCAATTAATTTGGATTTGAATAAATTAAATTTGAAAATCATTTTCTGTTTAAGACCGAAAGGAAAAGAATTTGGTTTTGAACCTTTGGTCATTTTCATCTTTGAATAATGTGAAACCGGCTTCACATGAAAAGGTTTGGATGGAGAGTTTGTCATCCAACCATTTAAAGATGTTTGCTTTTTACCTTTTAAACCAGAGAAGCAACCCATGTTGCCTTTACTGTCTAAAACATTCTTTGTAGACTTACATCCAAATAAGCAATTTGGTTTGCCTTTACCATTCAAAGCAAGTCTTTGAGGACATTTCTTTACTACATGACCTTCTTTTTCACAATCAAAACAAGCCTTGAAAGGCTTTTGATTCTTTGTAGTCCCATGTGAAGCATTTGGAATTGGAGATTGCTTTGAGGTTGTTGCGAATTCTAGCTTATTTTGGCGTTTGCTATGCTGAACAGGGAATGAGATGATCACTGATTGACTGGGTTGTTTTGCAATTGGAGAAGATATCTATATTGCAATTGGTCAATGTGCAACAGGAACTTCTAATGATGAGAGAAGTTGAATTTGTACATCGTAGACCTTCTCACATCACTGCCACATCCCATTTGGGTATATGTGTCATCAATATCAGCCTTGGGCAACTCCGTAGGAGAGCCTTCATTATGGAGCTCTAAATGATCTCTGATGACTTGTTTAGATATGATCAACTGTAGACCACCAATGCTCGACTTTAGAACCCTAACTCCGTTCAGAGTTATGATATGTCTGTTCCCTCAAAACTCAGCCATGTGGTTTGAATACATGGTGGGGTTGACAGTTAGTGTAGTGAAGTAGGTTGATTGGGTTAGGAAGGAGTTGATTTCAGAGAAGCCATCATCCTTGGACGAATCTAAGAGTGCGACTTGATTATGCTGAGGGTTTAAGGCCATTTTTGTGAGAAAGAAATAGAGAAATTTGCTTGGATTAGGGTAAAGTAAGAACGAAGAAAGCTTTGGGCACTAAAAAGTGGTAAAAAGACCAAGTGAATGGGTCAGAAATATTTAAATGGGTGAAATTGGAGGATGGATAAGGTGAAGTGATGGTTTGGGGTATGATGTGACAAGGGCGGTAAGATAAAATCCATTTAAAAAATTCCAACATCATTAAGAAAATATTTACCTTTTTTACAGAGTGGGGCCCAAAATATTTACAGTAAAGTCTTCTTCCGAGTATAAATCATTTCCGAAGGTAATCTTCTTTCGAAGCCAATACTACTTCCGAAGGTAAATATTTTACTTCCGAAGGTAAAAGAGGCTTTCAAATAGTAAGAGTTTATAAGCTTCGGAAGTAGATTTGATATTTCATCAAATGCTTCTTCCGAGACTAAAACTCTTCCGAAAGGAAGATTTCCCTTAGAGGAATTTTGCTTCGGAAGATATACCTTATATCTTTCAACGGTTAATTTCTCTTCTGGAGAATTTGTACTTAGTGAAATTTTGAAGAAAAACTTTTTGTAACTAGGCTTAGATTGTATTAACAGAAACAAAACATATTTTAAAAAGGTTTTCAAATAAGATAAGCTAATCAATGTTTATCATCCCAATAGCTATAATCGGATACTTGAATCTCTGTTCATCAAATGCTTTGGTGAACAAATCAAAGTTCATTTGAATCAACTTTGATTTGTTTGATCAGATTTTTCTTATGAATATCTCTTATAAAATGATACTAGATGTCAATATGTTTTGTCTTGGAGTGCTTCACAGGATTTTAAGTAATTGAGATAGCCTTGTTGTTGTCAATATGTATAGGAGTGCTCATGAATTTGAATTCATAGTCTATCATCTGGTTTTGAATCCATAGCAGTTGAGCACAACAACTAACAACAACAATGTATTCATCTTTAGTAGTAGATGTTGAAACACATGATTGCTTCTTGAACTGCCATAAGATGATCCTTCCACCAAGAAATTGACATCCTCCTGATGTTGATTTCTTGTTAATATTGCAGCCACCATAATCACTATCAAAATAGCCATAGAGATTAAAATTATTGTTTCTTGGTACTAGAGACCTAGCTTTGGTGCTCTTTTGAGGTATCTAAGAATTTTTTTGGCAGCAACTAGGTTAGACACCTTTAGAGCAGCTTGATATCTTACACAGATGCAAGTTGCGAACATGATATCAAGTCTACTTTTTGTGAGATACATCAGAGAACCAATGATTGCCCTATACTGATGTTGATCAGTATCACCCCCCTTAGAGTCAGGACAAAGATTGTGATTTCTGGGTATAGGTGTCTTGGTTGGCATACAATCTTTCATATCAAATCTCTCTAAAATGTCAGAGACATATTTAGATTGATTGATAAATAACCCGTCCTTCATTTTCTTCACTTGAATTCCAAGGAAAAAGTCTATTTTTCCTATGGAACTCATCTCAAATTTCTTCTTCACGATGCTCTCAAGGTCTCATACCATAGCCTAGATGTTTGGTGCAGCCCATATAGAGCTTTATCCCACTTGCACACATAGTTGGGGTGTTATGGGTCTTCAAATCCTGGAGGCTGACACACGTAGACTTCCCTATCTATATCCCCATACAGAAAGGCACACTTGACATCAAGTTGGTAAACGGTAAAGTTCTTGGATTCAGCATAAGCAAGGAAGTTCCTAACTTATTCAAGTCTTGCAATAGGTGCAAATACATCAGCATAATCGATTCCTTCCTCTTGTGTGTATCCTTGAACTACCAGTCTTGCCTTGTTCTTGATTATCAAGCCTCTATCATATCTCTTGTTCCTGAAAACCAATTTGGTGCCTATTGGTACTTGGCCAGATTGTAGCGGACATAGGTTCCAAACCTTTTATCTTTTGAATTGAATCAATTCCTCTTGCATTGACTCAACCCAACTACTATCCTTTAAGGCTTATTTTACTTTCTTGGGTTCCATTAAAGATACAAAGCATGAGTACAGGCATACATTCCTATTATGAGTTTGTTTTCATGTTCTCACACCTTCAGAAACTTCTTCTATGATGTTCTCAGCTGGATGAGTGTTAAGAATCCTAAGCCTAGTGTAAGGTTTCATATAAGACTGATGCAACCCAAAACATCCAAACAGTCTGTCTTGCATGCATGCACAAAGTGCTAAATTAGAATACTTCGGAAGTTTCACATTTTGCGTTAGAAAACATTCTAAGTGTGAAATCTTTCGAAGCCAATACCAATTTCTTTTGAACCCAAAAATGAAGTCTTCCGAAGCTTCAGATACAAAGTATTCAGAAGCCAGTTTATAAAGACAAATTTCTTCCAAAAACTTTTGAGTACATGCTTTATCTGATGTACCTTTTACCATAAAGCTGGATCACCTTTCTGTTGCAACTCTGATTGACTCACCAACTATCACAAGTTGGTGAAATGTCCATGCTTTTGGTAAACTATACATTTAGGTGTTGAGTCTGTTTCTTTCTACTTTATGTACTTTATCCTTTTTGTAATATATTAGGATGTGAGCCGTGGCATGTCATAGTCACTAGTCAAAAGGCAATCTGCCTTTTGACTCTACATTGATTTTGTTGTCTAGATCATGTATCTAGCTGGCCTTCAAAGTATGGCCACCTGTAGCATGTAATATAAAGTATATCAGGTCCCTTGTAATCTTTAATCCTAATATGCTTTGTAAACACTTGTAAGGAACTTGAGATCAATATACATCATTCTTGAAAACTAAAACACTTATGTTATTATGTTATTGTTATTGTTCTTGTTCCATATTTATATTACTTGTTTTACTTAGTATCAAGGTGACTGGTTGGCAGTTCTCCATTTGATCTGTTAAGTGTTCTAATTTAACTCTCCTCATTATATGTTGTGTTGTAAGTAACCAACCCCTTAAACAGTCCAGCAATTGGTATCAGAGCATTCAAGGCTCTTGATTGTAAGATCTCACCATCTTAAGATCCCTCACACACACAAAATACTTAACATCTCAAATGACAGCTATCACTAAAGCTAATATGAAAACTAGAACCATGAGAAAGTCCCAACTGATCACTCTTGAAGACTTTGACACTTGGTGCCAAAGAATGGAAGGTTTCATTAAGTCTTAAGACTACAAGATGTGGGAATCTATTGTCTCAGGACCTTACATACCAAGCACTTCTTCAGCTACTATTGGAGGCGGTATGATTCCAAAGGTTGTGGCTGACTACTTTGATGAAGATAGAAAGAGTGTAGAAAATTATCAGAAAGCCATGACATCCCTTCAGACAGCTCTTCCAAACTCTGTATATAGTGGTTTCAAGAAATGCAAAACGGCTAAGCAGTTGTGGGATACATTGAAACTAATGTATGAGGGTTCTACTGAAGCCAAAGAGAACAAGAAGGATCACCTGAAGCAACAGTTTGAAAACTTCACCTTTAAAATATGTGAAACCATGACTCAAAGTGACTCTTGAAAACATGGACATTATAAGGAAGTTTATGTCCTCTCTTTCTTAGGCAATGGACACATTAATATGTTGTTATCAAGAGAACTGAGAACCTTAAGACTCTCACTTAGACTGAGTTTGTAACACCCGGATATTTTCTTTGAAGCCGACGAAAAAAGAAAAAGAAATAAAGTCCAAAGTCGGGGGACCAAACTCGCCAACAAGAGAAAGTTGGGTAAGTGGAGGTATTTGAAGGGAGAGGGCAGCCCTTACCCTCTCCCCACACCCAAAATTTCAGCAAAGAAAAGAGAGAAGAAGAAGAAAGGGAGAAAAGAGAGAAAAAGGTTGGTTCGAGTTGATTCAAAAGAGCAAAATCATCGTGTAGCGGGTCCAATCGAAGCTCTACTTCTCGGTGTTGATTGTGTGAGTTCTAGGACCCCTCTTTTAAATGTTTTTGGTCGATTTTGGGTCTGGAACACATCTGAAACCCGTTTTGTATTTGTGTATGTTTGACCCATTTTTATGTGTTTGCATGTGATGCATTTGGTGTGTGTTTCTGGGCTTGTGTGTGCTTGAATGGTGTTGTGGTATGCATTCCTAAGGTTTAGGATGGTTGATTTGGGCTTAGAATGAGTTTGGATGAGCATGGAGGTCGAAAATGGTAGATTGGGTTCGGGATGAACTGCATTCCACATCAGCTAGGGCTAGGTGACCGAATGGAGGCCATACGGCCAAATGATGTGCGATTGAAGTTCATTCGCACGATTGAGGATTCATTCGTGGGATTGGGGGCCAGTCGCATGAGGAGTCATGCGACTGAGGACCCATTCGCATAAGGACTCATCCGCATTGAGTCCATCCGCATGAGGTCCATTCGTATTAGCTCCATTCGCATAAGGACTCATCCACATTGAGTCCATCCGCATGAGGTCATTCGCATAGGTGTTCATCTGCGTAGGTGTTCATCCACATTGGTATAGTCGCATGATGTTCAATCGCCTGGAGGCCATGCGACTGATGGGTGCCCATACGCCCAAATAGGGCTGTTGTACCCGAGGAAAAGTATAGTTTAATCACTGACTTTCGGGGGAAAGTGCAGATGTAAGTTTTGACGTGGAAGTTCCTGTAAGTTCATGTAAGATGATAGTAGAGGCCTTAGAGGTTATGTTGGGCATGATGATGATGTTGCATGTTTATGCATGATGTAGGTGATGTTATGTATGATGTTGCCCTGTGTGATGATGATGACTGTGTATGTTGATGTCCCTGATTATGATGAATGTTTATCTTTCCTGTGGCTTTACGTGTTACGTTAATAAATGAATTGAAAGTATTATGTAACGTAAAGTGAAAGATAATGAAAAGAGGAACATGATGAATGCATGCATTAATGAATGATGGAAGTAAAGAAAGTCTTGCAAGCCTTGTATGTCAGGACACACCATTGAAAGGTGTTAGCCCAACGGTGTGTGGGTTTGCTACCCCGGGAGGATGCACATCGGGGTCTTTCTTTGTGA
Organism: Flaveria bidentis; assembly: GCA_018326385.1. Taxonomy (NCBI): domain Eukaryota; kingdom Viridiplantae; phylum Streptophyta; class Magnoliopsida; order Asterales; family Asteraceae; genus Flaveria; species Flaveria bidentis. The sequence continues at coordinate 7,480 of BJCM01228192.1, forward strand.
TTGACCATTTGTATAGAACCATTGCTTCATACCTTAGGTACGGTGACCAGAGGTGCGGTGCACCGTTATAGAAGGTCTATGATAGGCCTAGATCCAGTACCATGAACAGAAAGGTATTGCACATGGCAATGGTACACCTAAACTTTAACTTAGGTTCTGTGGCCAGAGGTGCGGTGCACCACTATAGAAGGTCTATGATAGGCCTAGGTCCAATACCATGAACAAAAGAGTAAAGTTTATGGTTTGATGGAAAGGAAAAGATGTAATGATGAAGGAAAATTAATGTAAATAACGTACGATGAATGAACGATAGTTAAAGAATGAATGAGTGAATGATGAAGAGGATAATGATATTATCTATGTGTACATATGATGTATGATCACATGAAAAGTAAAGTACAGTTTTAATAATAGAAAAGTATGTTTTATTATAAAACTAGAACTCACTCAGCAACACTGACTTTTATGTGTTTCCAGTTGACAGGTAATGATTGCTGAGGATGGCACGGGTGGCTACTCAGCTCCTTTGGATGGCATCCATTTATATAATGCTTTGTGAGGTAATGCAACAATGTATTTTGTAACTAATTAACGATGTATTATTTTGCAAAAGTTTTTATGACGAAATGAAATGTCATTTTTAAATTTCCGCTGCTATGTTTATTTAAGATAAATGTAAATATATGTTTTATGTGTGATGTTTGACCAGCTATAAGCGTCTCGGGAATGGGGCCTTACAGGGTTGTATGGTATTCTCAGTGGATACTAGATGAAGATGAAAATGCAAGGTTCATTTGGTAAATCCAGCAATCAAATGAGTTCAACCATGAATGTGACTGAAAGGGATATCATAGAACCTCAACCTTATCTTATATGCTACCCTGAAAACTCACAAAAGGGTCCTTTCATCACCTTCCTGGAGACACCAAGAGAAAGCTACACTCAAGGAAGCCTATTCCAAGAGAAAAGCTCTTCACATGCCTTTGTGTCTTCTGATGAAAGCTCAGGAAACTTTCTATTCACACTTAAAGATCTAGAAAGTATCCATCCAGATGATCTAGGGTACATGGAAATAGTCTAGCAGATGTCTCTTCTCACTCACAGAGCCAAGAAGTTCTATAAAAGGACAGGAAGGAAGTTCCCCATCTATACAGCCAATGGAAAGTTTGGGTTGGATAAAAGCAAATTCAAGTGTTACAACTGCAACCAAATGGGCAACTTTGCAAGGGAGTGCAAGGCACTAACAACAAATGGTGGTCAAGCACAAACCAGACCAAACTATACTTAGAAAGCCACCCGGAATGAGAAGCCAAAGCAACAAGCTACAGTTTCTATTGAAGATGAAGGCTTTGACTGGAGTTTTCAGGTGGAAGATGTATCTCCAAACCAAGCACTGATGGCTGACATGATGAAGCAAAGGTATTGGAACATCTTTGTACACCTAAATGTATTGCTAAAGTTAATAGATACATGTCCTACAACTTAGAAATGAGATATGACCTTGAGTCCTTAAATATCTTAAAATCTGACTTCAAAATATTTGAAAATGATTATAAGCTAAAAATAGAGGACTTAGAGAAAACTATTTCAGTTCTTAAACATGAACACAACAATTACAAAACTCAGATCGAAGATCTCATAACCAAGTTGATTGAATGCCAGGCTGAGCTTGTGATCAGCATAGCCAGGAAAGAAATATGTGTTCTTGAAGAAGAAACCTTCAAGAACATCATATCCTCATCCTTGCATGCAAAAGTTTGTTATCAGAATAAGCAGGGACTGGGATATAGTGAGATAGCTCCTCCACACACAATTTGGTCTGTAAGATCTCCTAGGTGTGGAACTTATAAAGATGAGCTTCCTCTCATAGAAGCCTTGACTGAAGAGGATGAAGAAGTGATAGTGAAGAATGCCTCTAAAAGGGTGAAAAAGAGGATTCTAAGAAGGGTCACTATCCTTCTTAAGAGAGTAAGAAGTCTATTATGACCAAGTCTATGAGAAAGAACTTGATCAAAAAGAACAAGAGAAAATCAAAGAAGGCTCAAAAGATCAAGGCCATTTTTGACTCTAAGCAGAAACAAGTCTTTATCTCTACAAGGTTTGAAGTGGTTAAGTCTGAAAGCATCAACCTGAACTCTAGTACCAAGAGTTCTGGTTCATGTTCAAATCATCCCAGCATCAAGAAGATGGCTGATCAGCTATGTACCACTGCTATACAGCCTGAACCATCCAGCTCCAAGTGTAGTTATCACCCTAAAAGAACTATCTCAACGTCTACAAAGATGAAGGTGGAAAGGGAAAGTGATCAAGTTCAACCTTGTTCACAAAAGAAGGCTCTTAGGAAGAAGAAGTTGAAATATGTCATGTGTGAGAGCTCCTCTCATCTTGCAAAGGATTGTCCTTACATTCCTAAAGGCACTCTCCACATGACCAAGAAAGAGACTTCTAAGAGTTTCAAGAAAAATCAAGCTTCAGAAGGAAAATCTATTTCCTTCTTAAGCTACAAAATGAAGATGAAGGCATGTGGAAAATTGCCTTCGGAAGAAAATTTGGTCTCGGAAGAAGGGAATACTTTCGAAGCACTGAAGCCTATTGCAGCGATAGCAAGATCTTCTGAAGGACCAATCATCAAAACTTCAGAAGTTAGTAGAACTTCCGAAGTATTGAAGGTCAAGTCTAAACTTCCAAAGGTGGTGTGGAAGTTCAAGAAAGACCAAGTGACTGAAAGTTCTCCATTAACAACAACAAAGGATCCTCAAAATATGACTATAGGATCTATTACTGTTTCATTACCTTCAACTTCTTTTGATAAACCCAAGACAAGCAAGACTTGGGTTTCCATATGTAACTGATCATCTATGTTGTACAGGAACAACTCAAGACAAACAAAAATGTCTGTATCATTGATAGTGGATGTTCCAGGCACATGACAGGAAATAGGTCACTACACCAAAACTTTGAGAAAATTGATGGAGGGCTAGTTGCTTTTGGAGGAGATAAGTGTGGTTACATATCTGGAAAGGGCAAGGTTACAAATGGTAAGCTCAACATTGAGAAGGTAAACTTTGTCAAGGAGCTTGGATACAATATTTTGAGTGTATCTCAATTTTGTGATCAGAGTCATAACATGCTCTTTACTGTGCATGAGTGCATTATTCTCAAGCCGGGGTGGTTATTCTTCATGAGCATATTATGCTTAGAGCCCCCAAGAAAGGGAACATGTACAAGATGGATTTGCAAGAAACATCTCCCTCAAGAGAAGTTTCTTGATTCTATCCAAAACAAATAGTGACGAGTCTTTTCTCTGGCATAAAAGAATGTGCCATGTAAACTTTAAGAACATGAATAAGTTAATTAAGAATGATTTGGTAACTGGAATGCAAAGAAAGAGTTTACAAGTGATGACCATTGTGTTGCATGTCTGAAAGGGAAGCAACACAAGGTATCTCTCAAGCCAAAGGAAAGAAACTCCATCACTAATCCCCTACATTTTTTACATATGGATCTCTTTGGCCCCACCAGTGTAATACGTCTAGGAAGGACCTCTTACTGTTAGTGATCACATATGACTTTACAAGATTCACTTGGGTCTTTTTGCTTAGAACTAAGGGTGAGACTCCTGATATTCTAAAGAATTTCATCTTAAAGATTGAAAATCAATTTGATCAGAAGGTCAAAACCATAAGATGTGATCAAGAAACTGAATTCAAGAACCAAATCCTTGATACATTTTGTGATGAAAAGGGTATTACAAGACAATATAGTGCTCCCAGGACTCCTCAGCAAAATGGTGTTGCTGAGAGGAGAAACAGGACACTTATTGAAGCTTCATAAACTATGTTGTCTGACTCTAAACTGACCATCACCTTCTGGGTAGAGACAGTCAACACTGCCTGCTATGTGTAGAATAAAGATTTAGTAGTTAAGACATATGGTAAGACTCCTTATGAACTTTGGCACAAGAGGAAGCCTTTCATTGGTTTTCTTAGGTTATTTGGATATCCTTGCATCATCTTGAAAACAAAAGATCAAATTGCTTAATTTGCTGAGAAATCAGATAATGGACATTTCATTAGGTACTTTTCCCAAGCTAAGGCTTATATATTATACAATCTCAGAACCAGGCGTTGAGGAGTCAACCAATGTGACTTTCAATGAACACACACCCAACGTAACTGGTTCTGGTCCTGATTGGCTATTTGATCTTGATTTAGTTACCAACTGTTTTAACAAATTTTGTAAGAATGTTTCAGGGTCTATAGATATTTTACCAACAAGTGATCCTAATCCAAAATTTGAGCTGACCAAGACCTTCGAGTTATACAACTTCAGCTCCAGTTGTAACTGATTCTACAAATGAAGTTTTTATCAACACAACAATGACCAATTCAGCTGATACATCTGAGATGCCTTCAAATTCTAGCTCAGAGGCTCAACAACCAGATAAGAGGCTTCAAATGTAGAAGATCATAGTGGTGGTGAAAGTGATCAAGTATTTCTTGATGCTGATAACCACTCTATTGAAGACAACATCAATGATGTGACACACTCTCTGGATCAAGTTTCACTTGATAATAGTGTTGATAAGGTGGGAGAAACATCAATGCCAGATCTAAATTTCTCTAATTTAGATCTCTCTTAGCAACTTGTATTAATCCCTCAGCTAAGGATCCACAAGTCTCATCCCACCTAAAACATCATTGGAGATGTTTACTTCTGGGTAAGAACAATAAGACAAACCCATGATGCAAATTTTTGTCCTCACTCTTGTTTCTTATCTCAGATAGAGCTTAAGAAGATTGATGAGGCTCTGAAGGATGGAAGTTGGGTTGAAACTATGTAAGAGGAGCTGCTTCAATTCAAGAGGCAAAAGGTTTGGAACCTATGTCCTCTTCCTAATGGGAAGACTACTATAGGAAAAAAATGGGTTTTAGGAATAAGAAGGATGATAGAGGAATTGTCATCAAAAACAAGGCAAGACTAGTTGTTTAAGGATACACACAAGAAGAAGGAATTGACTACACATAGAAGAAGGAATTGACTACACATATGTCTTTGCTCTTGTAGCAACACTGGAAGCTATTAGGATATTCTTAGATTTTGCTACATCCAAGAATTTCAAGGTCTACCAACTTGATGTCAAGTGTGCTTTTTTCTATGGGGTGATTGATGAAGAGATGTATATTAAAACACCACCTGGCTTTGCAGATCCTGATCATCCAGATTATGTCTGCAGGCTTGATAAGGCTCTTTACGGGCTGCATCAAACACCAAGGAAGTGGTATGAGACTCTATCTCAGTATCTCTGCAAGCATGGATAAAAAAGAGGTACTATAGATGGAACTCCCTTCATCAAAGGAACAGGAAATGACTTGATGCTAGTTCAAGTGTATGTAGATGACATCATCTTTAGTTCAACTAATCCAAAAGCTCTACAAAGACTTTGAGAAGCTGATGAAGGATAGATTTGAAATGAGTTCCATGCGAGAACTCAATTTCTTTCTAGGAATTCAAGTGAAGCAAGTTGAAGATGGTGAATTCATAAGCCAGTCAAAGTATGTTCAAGACATACTCAAGAGGTTCAACATGACTGATTGCAAGGTTGCCAAAACACCTATTGCAAGAAACCACTCCTTTGGGCTTGACCTTGAGGGGGAGTGTGTGGATGAACATCTCTACAGGGCTATGATTAGGTCTCTTATGTACCTTACAACTAGTAGGCCTGATATCATGTTTCCCACATGTGTGTGTGCAAGATATCAAGCCAACACCAAGATATCACATCTTATCATTGTCAAGAGAATTGTATGATACCTCAAAGGTGCCTCAACACTTGGCCTTTGGTATCCAAAGAATTCTGACTTTAATCTGTATGCATATACAAATAGTGATTATGGTGGATGCAATATGACTACAAAATCTACATCAAGGGGATGTGTTGGGACCGTCGGCGTATGGAGTACTAACTGATTCAACGTGAAACCAGATCAAATAGTGCGGAATCCTATTTGATTGGCGATCCAATCAGGGAAACGTTAGTCCGATCAATCCTAACGATTTGAATACGTTAAGAATAGACTTGGAATGTTCAGAAACGTTCTATGAACTTGGAAGGAACGAACTGGACGAACTTGGACGGCTAGGGTTGTGAATTC
>BJCM01228194.1:0-16233 GCA_018326385.1 Flaveria bidentis
TTATTTAAAAACGATATATATTTAGTGATAACGACGACAAAATTTGTAAAAGTTTTAGGCATAACATACGTTAACGATAAGAACCCAAGCATAAAGATGATAAAGCAAGTATGATATCCACACAAGGAGTTAATAAAGATGAGGAATGAACGATCAAATAAAAGTTAACGGAAAGTCGCATTAATTGACGGACCTTGAGGTGACGGATGTCACAAGTCGTGCGATTGAGTCAATCGTGCGACTGAAGCTGCTGGATTTTGAAAATTCATCGGTTTAACGTGTTTTGGCCGCAAAAAATTGAATTTTCACTAACCCTAATTGTCGTATGCCGGAAAAACTGAACTTTATGACCAGGAGACGTCTAAGACACCGTTTGACACAAAAAGATTGCATTTTTAGTGTATAAACACAATTTTTGTATCAAAAACGATTGAATCACACGTAATCAAGAGCCAAAGCTCTGATAACACTTGTTAGGATCGTGTATTGAATGAAATACTAACTGATTAACGTGTATACTGAATCAAATAGTGCGGAATCCTATTTGATTGGCGATCCAATCAGTGAGATCGCACGTAGAAAGAATTATGTATTGAATCTAAACGTTAAGAACGATTAGGAATCGATCTACTGCGATCTATGAACTTGTAACAGGTTCTTAGAGGTCTCTAGACGCCTAGGGTACGTCTGGAGTCGAAGTGTATTCAATTCTTAAGTTTTTCCATGAATTAGGTGGTATTTATAGGTTAGGGTTCCTCATTCGGGCAACCATTAGCATGGTTCAGTCATGCCATTGAGCGATGCAGTTGATCCATTCGCACGACTGAGTTTTTAGTCGTGCAACTAAGCTAATCTCATGTTATAGTCATACGACTGATCCAGTCTCTTGGTTCAGTCGTGCGACTGAGTCATTCGCATGAAGTTGTTCATGCGTATGGTCCATTAGCATGGTCCATTCACATGATAACTTCATATTACTAATGTATTCATTATCATTACATTATTTATATTAGTTCAATCAACCACAAACCTTTATAATCAATTCGATAATCGTTAAACAACTCACTAATGAAATATTAAACATTATAAACACAACCAAACATTTGCATTTCATTTAGTACCCAACTATTTCATAAGTGTAAGACAATAAAGACATATTACATTAAGATCATAATCAAGGTACACATGTATCAACAGTACTAGTTGTGGAAAATTGTATAATGCCAATTAAAAATTAGGAATATCTAACATGAAGTGACATATTCTAAAGTGTTTTGTTCTTGATCAACCCGGTCAACCAAAAAATGTGTCCCTCTAAATCAAGCGATGTGTAGAGAGAAACTAGCATACTCAATCATTAAACATTAGTACGTTAAACAAGAGGCTACAAGAGATTTACATAAGTTTTTACACCATGATACAAATCCCATAACAAGAAACACTACAAAGTCGGGTGTATTAAAAATTTATGATAGAGAGAAAGCAATTCACAAGATGAGTTATAGAAGGTATATAGTTGTATATGTTTAACTTCTTATTTATGGAGTTCTATCACAGTGAATGGATTTATGGCACTAACTGCCCACTATGTCGATGAGAATTGGGTTTGGAGGGAAAAAGTCTTGAACTTTTGAGTTATACCGCCTTCATAATGTGGTTCCATTTCAGAAGAGTACTTGATCAACTTTATAGCAGATTGGGGCATTGGAAAACAGTTTTTACTATCAAACTATATAATGCCAAGTATAATAATATTTTAGTAGAATATCTAAAAAGTCATTTGCATCTAAAATAACACATGAGTCTATGATAGAGATTTTACTCATGTGTGTAGTTCTACACAAATGTTCATTCTTATGGTTCAAGCAGGGTTAAAAGTAATTTAAGGAGTCATCGAGAAGCTTCGAGAGTAGGTAAAATATGTTCGAGGAAGTGCTACCAGAAAGTATAAGTTTGCGGAATGCTTAAAACAACTTTCATTACGATTTGGCCTAGATAAAATATTTTACCTAGGCCAAATGATACTGATGAAGCTCCTAGAGCTAAGAAGCCCAGCCAATCAAAGTAGCAAGTTGTTTTTGTTGTTGTTGAAGAAGGAGGCTTTGATTGGAGCTTTCAGATAGAGGATGTCTCTCCAAACAAAGCGTTGATGGTGGACCATGATGAAGTCAATGTATTGGAACGTCTTTTTAGTCCTAATGAATTGCTAAAGTAAACATGTATAGATCCTATAACTTGGAAGTGAGATCTAATCTTGAGTCTTTGAATATATTAACAACTAATTTCAAAAGAGCAGAAAATGACTGTAAACTTGAAATAGAAGATCTGGAGAAAACTATTTCTACTCTAAACATGAGCGCACCAATTACAAAACTTAGATCAAAGATCTTGTTACCAAGTTAACTGAATGTGTTCTTAAAGAGGAAACCTTCAAGAACATCATATATTCATCCTTCCATGCAAATATTTGTTATCAAAACAAGCAAGCACTGGGATCAAGTGAAATAGCCCCTTCACACATATTATTATCAGTCAGATCTCCAAAGTGTGGAACGAGTGAAGATGAGTTGCTTCTCATTGATCCTATCCAAGAAATGGATGAAGATGAAAAGGATGCAATAAAGGATGAACCAAATGTGAGTGAAGAGGTTCATTCTAATGAGGGTCACTATACTTATAAAGAAAAGAAGAAACCAAGGATGGCAAAGTCAGCCAAAATGAATTTGATCAGGACTGCTAAAAGAATATCAAAGAAAGTCCAAGAGATCAAGACTACCTTTAATCCCAAGAAAAAACAAGTCTTTATCGTTGTTGGGTTTGAGGTGGTAGAAACTTAAGGCTTAACTAAGTACTCTAGTATCAGGAGTCCTTGTTCAAGTTCAAACCATCCTGGCCACAAGAAGAAGGTTGAACATGTGTGCACCAGTACTGCACAGTCTGAACCATCTAACTCTAAAAGCAAGCTACACCCTTAGAAGCCTGCTACATCATATAAGAAGATGAAGAAGGAGGTAGAAAGAGATCAAGATCAACATTCTCCTCATGCAGGATCAATTTTGACACTCAATACAAGTATATTTTCTCTCAAACTCACTAAGTAACACTCAGGTTTGTGATGAATAAGAGTCGTTCTAAGAGTTGATGATAATATACTAAGTAAATCAAAGTAAACACAAGATAATAATTTTCAAGATACTTGTATATATTACTTCTTGACTCGAAATTTTACAAGACTCTTACAAGCATTATACATGAGTTACAATGAGAAACTATATATACTACTACCTACAACCGAATATATTTTGATACCAACTGAACACCTTAGACTAAAGCAAATACTACAAAGCTAAAGTTAAGGTATCTTAGATAAATTATTATCTAAGATATGGTAGTCATGACATGTCCATGACTTACCTTTTCTCACCAACTAAAGTTGGTGATGCGGTGCGGAACGTATATATTTTGAAAGAGGTTTTTCACACAGATTTAGTTTAGATGGTTATTACTAATACTAAACCACACACACAAACGGCATGTGTACCTATCATGTGGTAGTATAGTGATGGTAAGAACCGAGTATCAATTTGTGGACACACCTAGCCTACTCAACAACCTTAATATTTGACTATCATATTTGGATTTTGTTTGAGATAATGATGAGTTGCATTGATAAGATTTTTAGGGTTTAAAAATAATAATAGAATTAAAGTAAAATAAGATTAAAGCGTTTGGATTTAAAACCAGGGAATAAGGGTTATCATCCTAATTAGACTACACTTGTGTAACTGTGATGAATTGGTGGTGTGATTAAAGATATGGATTAATATAATTATGTTAATGATTATAAAAGTGAGTTGGCACGATTTCTCGTCTATCCACTCCGTAGTGACTAGGATCACGTTAGGCTGGTATACTGCTTAGATCAAAGCCCTAGTAAAGTAGGTAAATATTTTGTGACCTATTTGACATATGATTTTCGAAAACATAACTTAATGTTAAATAGAGAGTTGATTAGATTCCTTCCTAACATACCATTAATTTTAGAAAACCATAACAATTACTATAGATTTCTCAGACTAATAAAAAGGAACCCGCAAATGATCAGAAAGTTAAGGTGATATGATTTCTACTAACCATTTCTAATTAATTAGCCATGGATTTATTATGAAGACTGGTTTCGAGAATGAAAGTTGATCATATGTTTTTCAACCGTGCATGACAATCACAATCACAAATCATAAGATCATAACTTCCGTACAAATTTAGATGCTACCCATCAAAAATTTTCCTAAGACTACCATAACATTAACATAATATATATCACACCATTAGTTCATCACAAATTACATAAGGTTCATCCAATTAGCATGATAATAAGGGTTTAGCTCATAATGAGCTTGAAGATAACAACAGATAACATAGAAGATAGATATGAAATCATGGGTGAAATGAAACAATCAAACCAGTGATCCGCAAGGGATGACGTCTAGACAACCCCAAGCTTCTTTCACGTGTTATATGCACTTCCCGAGCCTCCAAATGGTCTTGAAGACTTAATTCCCTAGAGAATTTTGCAGAGTAACTTTCCTACCAAAGCTTGCCAAAATGGTGAACTTAGCCATCTATTTATAGGCTTTCTAGAGTGTTTTAGCATGGCCCCGTGCCTAAAAGGCATGGCCCCGTGCTAGTAAAATACTTACGAAAGTTGGTCGGCTCATACGTGTAAGGTGTGTCGGGCACGGCCCCATGCTTGATGGGGCACGTCCCCGTTTTGGAGGTGGGGCATGGCCCCATGTCTCATGGACACGGCCTCGTGCTTGATTTTAGGGGATGGTACTTTTTGTCCTGTTAGATGTCTAAACACAGGGGTGTGTCAATTTAACATGGGGGTGTGTTTCAAGCAAGGCATAGGGGTGCTTAATGAGGCACGACCCCATGCTTGGACTCCGAACCTCGGATTACTTCAAATTCTTGACAAATATGCTTCTTTTGTCCATCTTGCCCTTTTAAACACCTAAAAACACAATTTAATATTTTTAAGCACATATTCATTATTTTAGAGGAGATATTAAGGATCAATTGATGTGCTTTTTGATAGGATGTTTATGTATAATTTGAAGCACATCAAACATCCCCATACTTGAACTTTTCTTGTCCTCAAGCAAAATCACTTAAAATAACAATTCCACCAAAAACCAAATAAATCAAATAATAAGTATGTTTTTGGGAAGTATGCGAGTAAATATTATTTTTATCCAAATGTAAACATTTTAAGTATATGTAAAATGATATCCTAGCAAGCAATAGATTAGTTAGTGAAGATTATCATCATGTAAAAATCCACACTTCTCACATGATTCACTCATACTCGGCTAAATATATGGAGTCGTAATTAAGATTAAGTATAACTAGTGCACTCAATTGCCTAGTATGAATACGTGTGAAATCATATGCTTGTTAAGGGATCAACTCTCCACCTAATTAGATATTTACTTGCATAAATCGATAGGTTTTTCCTGTGTTGTAACTTGGCTTGGGCTCAGGCATTGAATATTTGGAAAAAGTGTCTAATTGCTAAAGACGGTGGTCTTGGCTTATTTTTCTAACATAAACTACAAGGAAAGCAATAAAAGGTTCCCAATACAATACTCGAATTTAGAAGGGATATGCTAACTCGAGGACTCGTTTAAGCTCTTATTGTCAAGACCGTACTTTGCTTTCAAGAAGCATACTTTGTCTTTCACCCGAAGATACACAAAACTTTCCTTTTGTAAGGATCATTCGGCTTGAAGCCTAATAGCACCCAATCGGATCAGTTCTGTGTGTTCGTATTAAGACTTGGTTTGGTTATTTTTGCATTTCCCATTATGGGACCAATTTCCACAGTTCTAGCATCTTTCGTATCTTTTTGCCCGCCTCCTTATAGCACTTTTTGAGATTCCACACAATGGCAGAACTTATTCCTTTTTTGCTATTTCTTTCTTGCATCGAACGTGAGGTTGAAAATTTGTTCGTGGATTTCCGGGGGAAGTTCCGGTTTTGCATGGTGAAGCCAACAAAGCAAATTAAAATCAAAAGAATGCATTCCAGTTCTTTAAGGTCTGCCGGTAAAAGTCCAAATTTTTTTACCATATATATAAGCCAAAAACGTGTCTTTAATGAAAAACGGGATTTATGGAACGTTCGGGTGATGTAGAAATAAAAACATTTAAGCTCGATGGAGCTAACTAGGGTTGACATTCGGGTAAGGAAAATAAAATAAAATAGTTGGAGCTTAAATGGTTATGGTTTTCTAATGCCTAACTCATTTTTATGCAACAAATGCTAATTAAGGTCTTGAAATGTATATCCGAAGTAAGTTCTAATCACACGTATCATAAGACACCGTCAATTAAATCCAGAATGAAAGTAGAATTACAATTGCAAAAGTTTTTTACTAATGCCTAACTCATTTTTATGCAACAAATGCTAATTAAGGTCTTGAAATGTATATCCGAAGCAAGTTCTAATCACACGTATCATAAGACACCGTTAATTAAATCCAGAATGAAAGTAGAATTACAATTGCAAAAGTTGTTTAAGGCTCAAAAATTAACTCACATACTAATGGAATTGGGTAAAAGTGTTTCATTTTACATGACTAAATATTTTAACTAGATGATTGATTTTAAGGATATGACAAAAAACATCTTCAATTTTTATTTGGATGTCGTTTATTTACTTATTTATTTCCCTAAAGCGTATACTTATAATTTGTTTATTAAAAATTGTTTTAAATTTTTATTTGGATGTTGTATATTTACTTACTTATTTCCCGAAAACGTATACCTTATAATTTTTTTATTAAAATTGTTTTAAATTTTTGGTTTCTTGTCACAAAACATACTTGTTAAGTGATGTTGTAGAACTTTTTTTATTTGGACCTTTTTAGCAAAATCAAATGCATTACCCCCATCCCCACACTTAAAATACACATTGTCTTCAATGTGACTAATAAATTAAAACCGAGAAAGAGTAATGAGATAACCCCCCTAAAAACGATGAATTTGTAACTTGTGTTTGGTTGCCCTTAAGTTGACAAACTCCTCAAGATCACCTGAAATTTCACCAAATTATTAAAAGCATGAAAATCCTAAAAACACAAAATATAAATAAAACAACAAAAATTCAAGGATAGATTGGCACGAAACAACTAGGCCCGGCCCCCGTAAATGATACAGTTGTCAAGGATTTTGTGGTGGGATATCCCCCTACTCATGATACATTCAGTTCCTGATATACATGACATCATTGCTCAGGTTATCAACTCGGGAATGCAAATCTTTGACTCGGTTGAAGGCTCGTTGGGCATATTCAAATGATCGCATTGCATGGTCGCTGGTGGTTTGGATTGATTCATAATTTTCTAACATAGTGGGGAATTCTCTAGTGCGTGGACTTGAAGATCTGGCTCCGGCTCCTTCCTGCGGTATCGACATATCAATGTCCATGTGATTTCCTCGGGATCCACCAGATCCCAGATTTCTCACTTTTTATACATGAACCTTGGTTGCCCGTTCGGTAGGTTTGTCACCATGTACATACTTGTACAAATGTGTAAGGCCCCGTTCCCGGGACGCTTACAGCTGGCCAATTATCACCCATAAACATATAATTTCATTAACTAAAAGAAAACATTGTAGTGGAAACATTAAAACAAACATTTGTTTCATTATAATAGGTTTTGCAAAACAATATCGTTATCAAATTACAAAATATTTGTTGCATTACATCATAAAAGCATTATAACAATGGATGCCATCAAAAACCAGCCAAGTAGCCGTCCCGTGCCATCCTTAGCAACCTGTACCTGCCAACTGGAAACACATAAAAGTTAGCGTCACTTAGTGAGTTCTAGTTTTAAAATAAAATATACTTTAATTCATTTAAAACCATTCTTTACTCTTTATCAAATCATACTATACTTTCGTACATGATCACAAATTGTACGTACACATAGATAATATCATTATTATCTTCCTTTACTGTTCGTCACTTTCTTTCTTTATCTCTTTATCTCTTTCCAGATCAGTGTCATCAGCTATACCCCAAACATATGCCCAAAGCGGGTACTGGGCCGAAGATCATAGTTGACTTTCATAACGCACATAGCCTGGCACCAGCACAGGGGCAAGCGACAAAGATACCAACTGTATACTACAGCTCAAACATATGCACAAAGCGGGTACTGGGCCAAAGATCATAAATGACTTCCATAACGCACAAAGCCTAGCACCAACATCGAGGTGAGTAATCAATATTAACCATGTACTATAGCATTGGTCAGTAACAAAGACTAGACACCTAGTGTATCCTTAAGGGTTAGCTAAACCACACATAGTTGAGCTTACAGCATTTTAGAGCCGTGCACCTCCCTACATTTTGCTTGCAAGCCTTTCTTTACTTTCTCTTTCATTAATGCATGCATTCTATCATTATGTTCCTTCTTTTTATTATATTTCACTTTACATTACATAATACTTTATCATTTCCTTTTTAACTATAACACGTAAAGCCACAGGAAAGATAAACATACTTAATAGGAACATAAACATAATCACACAAAACATCACCATACAAGGCATTATCACACATACATAACATACATGCAACATACCAACATGCATAAGTATACATCATACAATGCCAATCACATCATTAATGACTTCAAAAAGTCAACTTACATAGCCCTCAGGAACCTCCCCAAGTCAAAGTCTACATTTCACTTTTTCCCCGAAAAGTCAGAAAATAATCTAAGTCTTTAGGCGCATGAGCACTATGAAGGCGCATGAGCACTATGAAGGCGCATGAGCACTATGCAGGCGCATGAGGAACACTTAGGCGCATGAGAAACTTTTGGGTGAATCAGCACTATTGGGGTGCATGAGCAACACTTAGTCTATTCTGGGCAATTCTAGGCGCATGAGCACTATGCAGGTGCATGAGTGACTAGGCGCATGAGTGACTAGGCGCATGACCTTTCCTGGGCGTATGAACACTTAGTCAAAATTTGCCTATATCTAGGCACATGACTACTATATGGGCGCATGAGGTTTCGAGCGTATGAGGACACTCAGGCAGATTTCCATACTAGGCGCATGAACCCTATTTAGGCACATGAGAAACCTATTTCACACTTAAACATCATAATTCAGTCCCCAAACATGCTCAAACTTATTCTAAGCTTAGATCATGCATTCTAAGCCTTAGAAACATATTCATAACATCATCAAACATAAACATAGCACAAAATCAAACCCCACCCGCAACATACACACATACATACATACAGGTACAATACCCATTTTTATAAAAACGTTCATACATGCATTTCTATCCCCAAAATCAATTAAAAATATATAAAAGAGGGGTTCTAGAACTCACCTTTGCAGCCTCTTAGGAGTGACTTCTTTCAAACCCATTTGCAATAGAGTTCAACCGCCTTGAAACCCACCAAAACACACACCCGAACAGATACAACACACATAAGCATACAACCGAGGATAAAACCAGTTAAGAAAATCATAAACTCAAGAATTCTTACCTTGAATTCAACTTCTTTCTCTCTGTTCTTCAAACTCTCAAAGTTCAGCCTCCTTTCTCTCTCTAAAATGTCCGAGAGTTGATGTGAATGGGCAACATGGGAGGCCATGTTGTTTTATTCACCAACTTTTCAAAGATTTTGTCATTTTTACACTTTTAACCCTTCAACTTAGGTTATATAAGCTTTCTTTCTTATTCTTCACTTTATTCTTCTTTCCTAAATTTAAAAGAATAACCGGGTGTTACAAAATGCTCAAGTCCAGTAGCTTCGACACCACTCCTTCAGTTCCATCAGTGTTACACCCATAACTCTCGTATAGGTTCAGAATCCAACTTCCCCCAAACATGGGTGTTGGAGCACCTGCAATCGCATTCCTGGCAAAAAGATTACAAAACAAATACCCAATATTACATGACAACTGATTAACCATACAATATTTATGAACAAGTCCCTCAAATTAACAACTCCCTCACTTTGACCACGAGCTGTTATGGAATGGTTAAGTAACCGATAAATGTATCACAACACCGGGTGTCGAATCTGGCTACTTTATGTTTTACTCGAGTTGAAACCCTCGGTTATAATCTTTTCCCAAAATTCTCTCCATATGGCATGACTTTCTACGTCTCTACTTTCCTCGTCTAGAAAGGTTTGGTATGCTGGTATTCCCTATATTGCTTCCTCATCCATTTCTTGTTTCGTGTAGATACCGAGATAGACATCGAATAAGGCAATAGATGTCTGATGACAATGACTACCAAGTCTGAATGAAACTGAATTATCATCACAAGGGTCAGAGTCTTTCAATCTAAATCTGAAAGATGCTAAAAATTCAAGAGCTAGTTTATAAACAGAAGGTCTATTTTGTTAGAACAATTGCTTCCACTAAATACTCAATAAATTATTATATCTTTTGAGCTGTTCGACTACTGCCAGTGTTTCTTCATCTACTTGCAAATGGGATCATTCGACCCTTTGTCACAGTCTTTAAATTCTATCGCAACACCATCTCTCGCGGTTCCCTTCAAATTATAAATAAGGATGATATATGATCCTGAAATTTAAAAATAATTATTCAACTCATAATTATTCTAGAATAATTTCTTGACATTAGTGACAAATATGGGGTTCACCAGACATATCACCATAATTATTCAACTCAAGTCTAAAGTAGTTTTAAAGTTGATATACAAGAAAAACTGTTAAGCATGGGGGTGTGTCTTGTGAAATGTGGGGGTGCGGTTGACATTTTATGGTATGGAATTTCGACTCGAGCATGCGTGGTATTGTTTGTAAACCTTTGATTAAGCATGGGTTTAACATTCTTTTTCTTGAAAAACCAAAGATTATACGTTAAATATTTTAGACACTTGCTAAGATACTCAATATATATATATAGAGAGAGAGAGAGCTTAACACCACTTGTGAACTCTTGAATATGATTAACAATGATTTCACTACGAATTATGATGATTGTCTTGTTAGAAACAAAAGTAAACATACTAATAACAAACTAAACACATTAATTAACACTAATCAACTACAAAAAGAAACATGAACAAGAAGTTTTAAAGAACTCATCATTCCATAATACGTTTAAGTACAAGGATTTACATATAATTGCTAGGATTTCGGTGGTTTAGAAATCTAATCACCTAACTACATGTAAATGACCATCATAATGATAGGAATTAGAAAGCTAAACTCTTGATCAAACCTCTTGAAGGAACTCTTCAAAAGGATGAAGAAAAAATGAAAAATATGGTGAAAATGGAAGAGGGTACGAACATTGCAGGCAATGAAGTCGGTTTTTAACATGCAAAATTGATGGGTAACAAGACAAAATGCTAAATTTGGTCAGATGGTATCATTTTTTATCGATCATGAGGGCGTGCTCCCCTTATGCTGCTTGGTTTCACTATTTTGTTGTTCCGTTTTTCTGTTGCGCGCGTTACACAATTTGCGCGGTTAAGTTTTATCACTTCCAAATCACCAAGAAAAATAAGAAATTAGACCTAGAGTTAATTAACACAAGTGAAATGAAAATTACATTTCCTAGGGTCCTACAGTTACATGATATGTTAAAAGTAGAATTTGAAACTATAAAACCAGATTCTTTAATGTGCATTAGTGCACCTAACACATCATGAAATGCTTCTAAAAGAAGCCTCCACACATTCCGTGTGGATGGTTCATGATGTGATAGTGAGAAGTGCGGTTGCTTAGTTCCGCAAGCTGACGGTTAATGGAAATGAGTTCCTCACCCGTCTCCTGAAGTTTTTGGATAAGTTTAGCTAAGCGTTAGGATGCAATGAGGTTCATTTCAATCAACTTCTTGATCATTTCATGCAACTTAAAGAATTATGCTTGTGTCGTCGGCTCTTGCGTTTCGGAACGTGGTTTCTTTGCAGGATTCCAGTTTGAACTTCCGTGACTTGATTCTTTCATTTTTAGACGATATTAAGCAAAAATTGGTGTGATGAAAGAATGGAACAAATGTGCTATTTATATACAGGTCGTGAAAAGTGAACATTGGGGCATGCTTGGCCAAGCACGACCCTGTGCTTGTTAGAATCCTTCTTAAATTCGACCTGCAACATTCTAGAGTCATTAGTGTAGATCGTGGAAAAACAATTCAAAAACACATGGGCATGATTCATGGGGCATGGCCCCGTGCTTGTGCTTGTGAGGTCCTTAAAAGTTAAAAAATCAAGAAAAATCTATGTATAGGTGCCACCTTTAAGTTTCGGGTCTTCAGCGCGACCCTTCCCCACACTTAGTTTTCATTGGGGCGGAGGTGTAATTCCTCATAAGGAATCTTGGTTGCTCCATCATTATACAGTTTCAAACGATGACCATTTACTTTGAAATTTAAACCCTTGTGATTTTCAATTTCAATGGCACCATTCAAAAACAAGTTTTTACTTGTATAAGGTCCAGACCAACGTGATTTCAGCTTTCTAAGAAACAAACGCAAATGAGAGTTATATAGTAAGACACGTTCCCCCACATGAAATCGTTTTGTATTCTTTAATCGAGCGTTGTGGAATTTCCTTGTCTTTTCTGTGTAAACCCTAGTGTTTTCGTATGCATGTTATCTCAATTCCTCAAATTCGTGAATTTGTGGGAATTGATTCTTTCCTGCAAGGTCTTGGTCTAGGTTTGTGGCTTTAAGTGCACAAAAGGCTTTGTGCTCTAGTTCCACAAGTAGATGACATGACTTTCCATAAACTAGTTTGAATAGTGTTGTGACAATAGGAGTCTTATGGGCTGTTTGAAAAGCTCATAATGCATCATCTTGTTTGGTAGACTAGTTCTTGTGATTTTGACCTACTGTTTTCTCAAGGATTCGTTTGATGCATCGGTTTGTGACTTCAGCTTACCCATTCGCTTGTGAATGATAAGCAGTTGTGAAGCGATAGTGCACTCCATAACGGGCCACTTCTCGTTTAGCAGGTTGTTACAGAAATGCATTCCTCGATCACTAAGTAAAGCTTTGAGGACACCAAAACGAGAGAATAATATTTAGGAAATCTGACAAAGTTTTTGGCACCATTGGTAGGTAGGGCTTGAGCTTCAGCTCATTTTAAAACGTAATCGACTGCTACCAAGATGTAACGATTTCCAAATGACACCGGGAATGGCCCCATGAAATCAATACCCCATACTAAATACCTCGTACACTTGAATTCATTTCTGAGGCATCTCATCCCATGTTGAAATATTGGATGCTCTTTGACATGCATCACAGGTACGTACCATCTTTGAAGATCGTGGGCCAAAAGAATCCAGAGTCAAATACTTTCTTGGCTGTTAGGGTTGCTCCATGGTGTCCTCTTATGGGTCCTTCATGATAGTGCCTTAGGATCTGTTCTGCTTCAATTCCGTATACGCATCTTTGGATAAGTTGGTCTGACCATGTAGTGAGATTTAGATTCTCACTTAGAATCGAGTATGATGATCGAGTTAGTGATTGAATGGCGGAATCATTCAATCAAGAAACATTTGATGCAAAAGAAATACTCATAAATGCTTTGTATATTGATGAAGGTGATTGATTACAACGGCTGCTATGGTTTAGCAAGAAAAGTAATAATGCACCTATGAAATACAAAAAATATTCTGATTGTCTATTCCCTCTCTATTTTCTCTCTCTATATTCTGGCTTTTTCTATCTTTTCAGTCACCTCATATACGAGGTTGTATATTCTATTTATAGGCAGGCAAGTTGCCTTTTACAAAATGACTAAACTACCCCTGACTTATTACATCAGAATTAGTCTAAGTCTTCATTTGCATTTGTTCATCCACATTGACAAATATGGATGAGATGGACTTGATCAGCATTTCTTCACTTGGTCATCCATATTAGTAAGTTGGTCATCCGCATTGGTTAATACGGATGAACAAATACTTCTTCGCATTTGTCTGGTAATCCACATTTGCAAATGCGGATGAGTTAACTTGATTAGCATTTCTTCACTTGGCCTTCCGCATTAGTATGTTGCTCATCCGAATTTGTTAATGCGGATGAACAAATACTTCTACGCATTTCTCTTGTCATCCGCATTGACAAATGTGGATGAACCCCAGTTGTTCATATTTGTTCTCTGGTCATCCGCATTGATAAATGCGGATGAACAAATACTTGTCTGCATTTCTACTAAGCCATCCGCATTAGTTAATGCGGTAGAACAAACACTTGCCCACATTTCTTCTATTCAGCGGGATCTTCATCTGCATTGGTTCTTCGACTTGTGAGAACCTCATCAAAATAACCATCAACTCACCAATTGAATAGGCATGTATGGTTCTCTTAGGGTCCAACAATACTCCCCCTAAGGATCATATAGCCTATCTTTTTCAATGTTTGGGTGGTGATTGAGGTTGTGAAGATTTTGCTGGGTCTTGTGGAGGCATAAAAGGTGTTGCTTGGAAAAGTTTTAACTTGTTATTTTTATCCGCATTTACACATTGTAGCAAATGCGGAAGTTTTGTTACTTTAGTTTTCTTCTATCTGCATTTGTGCACTGTGGCAAATGCGGAAGAACAAAGTTCATCAGCATTTGTGCACTGTAACAAATGTGGTTGACAAACTTGTTCAGTATTGCTCACTGTATCAAATGCGGTATATTAAACTTTTTTCAGCATTTGCTCACTGTAGAAAATGCAGTTGATTAAACTTTGTCAGCATTTGCTCACTGTAACAAATGCGGTTGATTAAACGTTATCAGCATTTGCTCACTGTGGAAAATGTGGTTGACTAAACTTTGTCAGCATTTGCTCACTGTAGCAAATGCGATGCAATAAAATCCACATTTACTTGATCATGTATACTTTTAACACATTAATGCGGTAGAGTACAATCTTTGTCCGTATTAGTTTTACTTGGAAATAAAAATTTACCTGCATTGGTTATAAGCATGGGTTACCTTCACCCGCATTAACCAATGCACTTACCTGTATTAAATTTTGAACTTAATTAAAACTTAATGTTTTCTGCCTTTGATTTTTCTTGTTATGAAGGCTGTCTTTCATTGAATTTGTGTCTTATGAAGTTGTTGACTATTGATTTTATCAATTCTTGCTTGGATTGACTTGTATGTCAGAAGTGATACAAGTTTCCTATTGTTTGACTGATCTTAGACTTTTCATGCTTCCAAGAATCTACATAAGCTGAGATACTATGGTATAAATTCTTCACCAACACATGCATTTTTTTGTTTGTTTTGTTTTTAATTCTTAAGAAAGTACTTTAAGCTATTAAGAATCTATATAGATTTGATCAAACATTTCAAATTACTCCCCCTAAAATTTATATCCAAATCTGGATAGGAAACTTTAAAGATTTTAAAAACTTTTTGAATATAATTTTGATTATTTATAATGAAGAGAAAGATGTCTTTTGTTGGGATCCTTTATGATAAAATGGACATGTTTATGAACTTGATGATTGAAGGTATGTTTGTCCTCATAAACTTATACCAGGTTGATATTTTCATGCAAATGATATTTATCATGTTTTTTTATTTAATTATTCAATATGTACCTCACACACAAAAGCATGGAATGATCAACCATCCTTATACAATGCATGGTAGATCTTTTTCACAACTTTTCTTACCATGTTACTTAAGTTATGAGAACTCATTTTCACTGATCCTCGTTGGGATTTTTTTACTGTTGATACATATATGTACCTAGATCTTGATCTGAATGTAATATGTCTTACACTTGTGTAATTATTGGGTACTTAATGAAATACTAATGTTGGGTTGTGTTTATAATGTTTAATATTTCATTAATGAGTTGTTTAACGTATATTGACTTTATAGGTTTGTGATTGTTTGAAGTGTTATGCATAAGGTTAATATATTGAATACGCTCAAACTTGGTGAAGTGAAGTTTTCATGCGTCCGAATGGACCATGCGCCCCAACAGTGTTCATGCGTCCCATTGGCATGCGTCTGAATGTCCATGCGCCTAAATAGTTCATACGCCTGAACAACTTCATACGTCTACCTCAGTCGCACGACTGAACACTCAGCCGTGCGAATGGATCAACCGCATGACTCAGTCGCACGACTGAGCCAGTCGCTTGGCTCAGTCGTACGAATGAAGACTGTAACCTATAAATACCACTTAATTCG
>BJCM01228194.1:16253-26796 GCA_018326385.1 Flaveria bidentis
CGATTGGAGAACGGGAGAGGCTGTGATAGTCTTGAACAGGAATGGCACAATGGAAACCATAAGGGTGTTTGACCCGATGTGGCTCACCAACTTGTCAGCACAAGATGTTTATACTTTATACAAGTGGCCACTGTTCTACGACTCACAGGATATGTACAAGCTTTACAGTTCCAGAAAGTGATAAGACTCTGTTTTGCTTTTGAGATAAACACAGAAGTCACCAAAGAAGCTAAGTACAAAAAGTTTAAGGAAATCATGAAAGATCTTAGACAATAGATAGATCTAGGTCCAAGGGGGAATTTGTTGATACATATATGTACCTAGATCCTGATCTAAATGTAATATGTCTTACACTTTTGTAATTATTGGGTACTTAATGAAATACTAATGTTGGGTTGTGTTTATAATGTTTAATATTTCATTAATGAGTTGTTTAACGTATATTGACTTTATAGGTTTGTGATTGTTTGAAGTGTTATGCATAAGGTTATTATATTGAATACGCTCAAACTTGGTGAAGTGAAGTTTTCATGCGTCCAAATGGACCATGCGCCCCAACAGTGTTCATGCGTCCGATTGGCATGCGTCTGAATGTCCATGCGCCTAAATAGTTCATACGCCTGAACAACTTCATGCGTCTGCCTCAGTCGCACAACTGAGCCAGTCGCTTGGCTCAGTCGTACGAATGAAGACTGTAACCTATAAATACCACTTAATTCGTGGAATAACGTGAGTTTTCGAGAGTTCATAACCCTAGCCGTCCAAGTTCGTCCAGTTCGTCTCTTCCAAGTTCATAGAACGTTTCTGATCATTCCTAGTCTATTCTAATCGTTAGGATTGATCGGATTAACGTTTTCCTTGATTGGATCGCCAATCAAATAGGATTCTGCACTATTTTATCTGGTTTCACGTTGAATCAGTTAGTACTCAGTACGACGCAGGTCCTAATATTTACTTTGATCCTTTTCATGATGATCCATACTGGGATTCTTTTCACTTCACTTTGGAAGGTGATCCATGATAGAATTCTTTTGTTCATTTACTTGGAATGTATTGCTTTTGTAGATTCATCCAATTTGGATGTGTTCCTCATTGGGAATCTTTTGGATCAGTACATTTGCACTATGTGCATGTTTCATCAGGTCTTTGCTCAATAAAACAAAGATGAAATTGGATGTAGGTGAAAGAGATTCATAAAGTATCATTACTTGGTGTGTTTAGCTTACTACACACACATGCACTTAGATAAGCCAATACATACGTGTACTTTGTGATAAGTGTTTTATTATTGAATAAGATTTTAATTCATCACTGCATGTATCTTCTCTTCCAAGTTGAGCCTACCACATATCTCGTAAGTCATAACAGTCTCTCAAAATTTGAAATTAAGCACAGTGAATGATATAACGAATGTAATTATATCATTTCCCAATGATATTCTCTTCTTCATAAAAATTTACTTCTTTTTGTGGTTTTCTAGTATTTTTGACTTGTTTTTGATGTTTTGATTGGTTTTACTCAAGGTTAATCATGCCAATTAATTGAACAAGGAATTCAAACCTACCAGGTTCAAATGCCTTAGTAAATAAATCAACTAATTAATTTTCAGTGGGTACTCGAATCAATTTGATCAACCCTTTTTCAGCATAGTCTCTCAGAAAATGATATCTTATTTCAATGTTTTTGGTTTTTAAGTGTTGAACTGGATTATTTATTATGAAAACAACTGTTGTGTTGTCAATGTGAATTGGTGTGTGCAAGAAGTTAAAACCATAATCAAGCACCTGGTTTTGAATCCAAAGAACTTGAGAGCAACAAGCTGATGCTGCAATATACTCAGCTTCTGTTGTTGACACGGATACGTTTGTCTGCTTCTTGTATTGCCAAGAAACCAATCTGGGACCAAGAAATTGACAATCGCCAGAGGTGGATTTCCTATTAAAGTTGCATCCTCCGTAATCATTGTCAATGAAGGCATAGAGATTGAAGTCTCCTTCCTTTGGATACCATAATCCAAGAGCAAGTTTTCCATTAAGATATCCGAATATCCTCTTAACAACATTTAAATGAGTTTCCTTAGGATTAGCTTGATATCTGGCACACACACAAACACCAAACATAATGTTAGGCCTACTAGCTGTTAGATACATAAGTGAACCGATCATAGATCGATAGTGAGTCTGGTCCACTGATTTGCCTTTTGGATCAGGTCCAACTTTCACTTTAGTATCCACAGGAGTTTTGATAGACTGACAATCATCAAAGTGGAATTTCTTCAACATATTTTCCACGTATTTTGATTGATTGATGAATATTCCATCTGTTGTTTGTTTGATTTGCACCCTTAGAAAGAAAGTGAGTTCCCCCATTGCACTCATTTGGAATTTTGAATGCATAAGGTCTTTAAACTCTTTACAGAGTTGTTTGTTTGTTGAGCCAAAGATGATATCATCCACATAAATCTAGACTAACAGCATGTCTTTTCCTCTTCTTTTTCTGAAGAGAGTTTGATCAATCCTTCCTCTTTCGTATCCATTTTTAAGAGAAAAGGATGATAGAGTCTCATACCACTTCCTTGAAGGTTGGTGAATACCATACAGAGCTTTGTCAAGCTTATAAACTCTGTGAGGGAAATCTGGATCTTCAAAGCCAGGTGGTTGACTCACATAGACCTCCTCAGCAATCTTCCCATACAAGAAGGCACACTTCACATCCATTTGATAAACAGTAAATTTCATGGACACAGAATATGCTAGAAAGATTCTGATTGCTACTAATCTGGCAGCATGTGCAAACACTTCGTCATAATCGATTCCTTCTTCTTGAGTGTATCCATGTGCCACTAATCTTGCTTTTTTTCGGATGACGATCCCTCTATCATGAGTCTTGTTCCTGTACAACCATCTGGTACCGATAGGGTATTGTACTTCAGGAAGATCTACCAGTTGCCATACTTCTTGCTTCTTGAGTTGGAGCATTCTTCCTGCATTGATTCAATATAGCTATTGTCTTGAAGAGCCTCTTTGATGTTATTGGGTACTGTTTGACATAGAAAGCATGAGAACAAACATATGTTTGCAATACTGGACTTGCTTCTTGTCACCCTCTCATTAAGTTTACCAATAATGGTTTCAACTAGATGATTCTTGTGTATTCTAGTGGTTGGAATAGAGTCACCAGCAATGGTTACATCAAGATTGGAGACATTCTATTTATTATGGTCAGAGGCACATTCATTTTGTACTTTTAGGGAATTATGAAGATAGTCAGACTCTGTTTTAGTTCCTGCTTCAGCTGTAGTATCACTGTGATTGATTCCATCATTTGATGTTCTTTGTGTTTCAGCTTGAGGAGTAGCTTGTTTTTTATTTCTGATTTTAGTTGACAGATCACTTGAATGTGATGGTAATAGGCTTGGACCTCGTTCAGTTGAAACACTTTGGTTTTGTGATGGTTGTCTGATGGGATCAGCTTGGAGAGGAACATCTTCATTCATGTATTCAATAGATGTAGGAGGAATCAATGGAAAGTCATCTCTTCTTTCTACACCCGTAGATGTTTCACTTGAATATAGATTTCCTGTATCAGACAAGTGAAATTAATCAAATGATTTTGTAAATGAGTCAATTTGAAACAACCAGTCGGGACCATTTGTAGATTTGGGAAACGAATGTTCCTTGAATTGAACATTGGTTGACTCATCAATAATTTTTAATCTAGGATTAAACACTCTATAAGCCTTTGATACAGAAGAATAACCAACAAAGAATCATTCATCAAACTTGGATGAAAATTTTCCCGAATAGTCTCGGGTGTTTAATATTGAGACAGGACTACGAAATGAATTGAAAAATCCAATAAATGGTTTTCTGTGAAAAAGCAGTTCATATGGAGTCATGTTACTATCTTTTACAATTAGAGTTCGATTTTGCACAAAGCACGATGTGTTAACTGCCTCTGCCCAAAAGGTAATAGGCAGTTTAGAATCGACTAGCATTGTCCTTGCCGCTTCAATCAGTGTTCTATTCCTCCTTTCAGCTACCCCATTTTGTTGAGGAGTTCTAGCTGATGAACAATGCCTTTGGTTGCACAAAAAGAACTCAAGTCTTCATTTTTAAATTCAGTTACATTATCACTTCTGATTGTTTTGACCTTATGATCAAGGTGATTTTCTATTTTAGTGATAAAGTCTTTTATTATTTGGATGCCTCATTTTTATGAAGTAAGAAGAAAACCCATGTAAATCGTGAAAAGTCATCAATGATCACCAAACAATACTGTTTCTTTCCAATGCTCATTACATGAGTTGGTCCAAACAAATCCATGTGAAGTAACTTCAATGGAGTATTGTTTTTGTTCACCAGCTTGGATTTATGAGAAGATTTATGTTGTTTTCCTTTGAGGCACGTTGAACAATGATCAACAAAGTGAATTTTTTTTTTGTGGAATACCAATGATATGGTTTCCTTTGACCAAACTGTTCATGTTTTTAAAGTTTATGTGCCCCAAACGTCTGTGCCAAAGCTGGGACTAATCAAATGATGCTTTTGACAAAAGGCATGTTTCTTCAATTAGTGTTGTAGAATTCAGGTTTAAGACATAGGTGTTATTCTTCCTCGGAGTCTTTAGGACAACCCATTCTTCAGAGATCTGAAATCCCGGTTTCAGAATGTAGCAATGAGTGTCAGTAAAGTGAGTTGAATATTTCTTGTCGCAGATTTGAAACACGCTTAGAAGATTGATGTTTAGTTGTTCACAGTAGTTCACTCTATCAAAGCTCAGCATCCCATTTGTCACAGATCCTTCACCTATAATTCTTTCACTTTGTGAATCTCCACCAAATACCACCGTAGTTCCTTGTATATGCTTGAAGTCATGAAGGAGGGAACGATCTCTAGTCATGTGTTGGGAACATCCACTATCCACATACCATAAGCTATTGGACCTATGTGGATGAACCTACAAGAAAAAAGAACTAATTAGAATGAGGAACCCAAGCGATGATGGTCTTGGGTTTCCTGTTCCTATTCATACTGGTGACTTATTGATACTTTCCTCTAAATTCTGATCTATTTAGAGGTAACCTTGGAGATTGCTTATGATATTTTGTTGGAGTCTTCTCATCAACATCAATTGAAGAGTCAGATGAGTAGTGAAATCTTTGAGCTCTATTATTGATACATATGTACCTAGTTTATGAGCTTAATGTAATATGTCTTTCATGTCTTACATATATGTAATTGAATGGGTATTAATGAAATACAATGTGTGGTTGATGCTTATAACGTTGAATATTTCATTGTTTATTATGGGATAACACATGTTGAACTAACTATATAGGTTTGTGGTTGTTTACATAGTTCTTACTTAAGAATGGTTGAGAATTGTGTTTACACTTAATCATTTAAAGTTCTCATGTGAATGGACCATGATAATGGGACATACGCATGAACACTTCTTGCTAATGGACCAGTCGCATGACTGAACCAGGAGACTGGATCAGTCACACGATTGAGACATAAGATTGACTCAGTCGCACGACTGAAGCTTCAATCGTGCGGTTGGAAGAATTGTATGATTCAATCGCATGACTGAACCATACTAATGGTTCAGTCGCACGAATGACAAACCCTAACCTATAAATACCACTTAATTCGTGAAAAAACATAACAATTCGAATACCTACGCACATAATCGTACCCTAGCCGTCCAGAGACTCGTGAACACTTGTTCCAAGTTCATAGATTGCAGTTAATCATCTTGCAATCGTTATTAACGTTTTGATTCATTATTAGATCGATTATACTTGCGTCCTCACTGATTAGATCGCCAATCAAATAGAATTCCGCACTATTTGGTTTGGTATACACATAAATCAGTTAGTACTCCGTACCTAAATGGTCCTAACAAGTGGTATCAGAGCTTTGGCTCTTGATTTGCATGTGATTCAATCGATTTTAATATAAAAATTGCGTTTTTCACTCAAAAACTCAATCTTTTTGTGTCAAACAGTGTTTTCGACGTCTCCAAGTCAAAAAGTTAATGTTTTCCGGCATACGGCAATTAGGGTTCGTGAAAAATTCGTGTTTTTGTATTAAAGTACCTAAAACCTTTGAATTTTCAAAAACCAGCAGCTTCAGTCGCACGATTGACTCAATCGCACGACCGAACTCATACGCACCTCCCGTACGCACGATTGCACTCAGTCTTTCATCCATTCGTATGACTGAACACCCTATTCGCATTGTTCATCCATACATGTCGAATCGCACGATTGAGCCATCCACATTTGTTCAATCGCATGTTTAAACCATCCGCATTGTTCAATCGCATGAATAGCCCAATCACATTCTTTCATTCGTACCAGTAAAACATTTTTGTTCTAAAAGTCAAAGTAAATAGAGATGGAAGATCAATACTCAGCGTTCACAGCAGGTAGGGATTCACGGATCCAGAATCTATTACTGCTGGAAAATGAAGTTGGGAATCATAATAAGCCCCCTAAGCTCATAACGTTAGATGATTACCCACAATGGAAGCAAAGGTTCGAGATATATTTGAACGGAGTAGATACTAATCTGTGGGGATCAATAGAGATAGGGTACAACATGCTGGTTGGTGCTGATGGAGTTAAACTTACCTTAGGTGGCATGACTGATAGCCAAAAGGTAAAGTACAATGCAAAGAAGAAGCTGTATGCTCTACTAACTCAGTCAATTCCTAAGGATATACTCCATCAATTTTCTAAGAACAAACAAGCAAAGAAGCTATGGGATGCTCTGGAAAAATGATATGAAGGGAATGTATCATTAAAAGCTCTAAATGCTAAGGCTTTGAAAATGGAGTTTGATAACTTCTCATCGATGGGGAAGGAGAGCTTGGATGACGTCATCGACCGTTTCTACCACTTAATGAGTGAGATGCACATTCATGGAGTTACTACATCCATGGAGAAAAGGTGTCGAACTTTTCAGATGGATTGCTAGAAAAGTGGGTCTCATTTGTGTCAAATCTCAGACAGAATGATATGCTGGCAAAGTTGGATATCAATGATTTCATTCTGAAGCTGAGAGAGGAAGAGTTGAGGATGAAATACAGGTCTCAAAAGGCGTCATATGATTAGAACCCGTCACTTTACAACTCAACTCCTCAAGCAAAATCGTCTAGAGCACCACTTCAAACGACATTCGTGTCAAGTTCAGCCGCTCCGTCTCAAGCCACTACTTCAGGATCTAACACGTCAGGGTTGTCTTGCACCCAATACATAGCACCTGAAGCCAATGCTACAAGATTGAAGACCGAGAATATCGGTAATGTGACTGTAGAGGTAGCAAAGGAGCATCTGGATCTCCTAGCAGCTGTTGTTCACTCCTATGACAGTCTACATGCGGGGAAGATTGGAAACTGCCATCTGGCAGATGAAGACTATGAGCAAGTAAATGAGACTAAGCTGGAAAGAATGGATATCATGTGCGCATTGGCGAGTGCTGTCCGGAGGGTAAAGAAGTTTGTTAAGAAGATAGAACATAACTTGATTGCCACAAAGGATACAACCTTTGGTTTTGATAAAACCAAAGTTACCTGTTTTAACTGTGGAGAGAAGGGGCATTTCAAGCGTGAGTGTGTGAAACCCAAGAGGACAGGTAATGGCAATTCGTTTTCATCCTTCAATCGTCAAGATAAACCCACAAGTAGTCATGCATCATCAAGTAAGGATCCTAAAGCCTTGACGGCTCAAGATGACGAAGGGAAAGATTGGACCTTTCGGTTTGTGTCTCCGGGAGAATCCAACATTACATGCGTTGAGGGTTTGGATGACGACTCTGCAAGTGAAGGTGATATAGCAGTGGAACTCGCGATGTCGAATATTGAAGAAACTGCAAATGTGGTCAATCACCTGAATGAAGAAGGTCAAAGTTCAACATGTTCAGAATCACCAACACCAGAAAAGTCAAACTCTGCTATGATGGTTGATTCAACAAAACCTTCTCAGGTAAGTTCTACAGACCAACTTTTCAATAATCATGCTTGTTCTGATTGTAATAAATTTAGGGAAAGCATAGATTTGAAATTTTCTAGGTTATTAGATTATAACGATAGCTTAGTAAAGGACTTGCAACTGTGCACTAAAGCAAATCGTATTTTAAAACTAAATGAGCAAAGTTACAAAGAGAAAATAGAACTGTTAAATAAACAACTTAGGGAAACAGAATTTGTGGCTTATAACCAAGCTAATGACATCAAGTTCTATTTAAACTCCCTAGAAGAAGCTAAGAAACAAAAAGTAGTTTTGAAAGTCAAAGTAAATTCATTAAAACAAAAACTGCACAATTGGACTAGTTCTTCTCACATAGTCTAGCACTTAGTGAGAGAACGCAACAACGGGGAGGGTTTGAGTTACAAAGTGGTTCCACCACCACATGAGACCTTGTTGAATGCAAAATGCAAACCAATAAATAACAACCCAATCAAGGATCATGTGGTGTTCACTCCTCTTGTAAGTGATCCAGATTCCACAAGTAAACTTAATGAATCTGTCAGTAAACAAAATGAGACCACTTTAAAGTCAAAAGGGAAAATGCTGATTGTTAATTTGGATAAACAATTTGAGGAGGTTAAGGTAAAGTCGGGTTCAAACACATCGAAGTCTGAACCTGAAAAGACCAAACAAGTTAACCAACCACGTGCATCATTTCTAAGTCCAAAAAAACAAAAGGGTAAAGATGTTGAAAAGGTTCTAACAATAAATTCTGTTAAACAAGATAAAACATCTAAACAAGCAGTGTCAAAACCCAAACAGAATAAAGTCACACATGTGTCACACACTTCTCCAAAGAAATAGTTACACCAACATATCAAAAGTAGATTATGCTACAACTGTGGAAAGTATGGACACATCGCGTCTAATTGTCCTTACTATCAAACACCAAGGAAAAGAATTGAACTTTATGAAACTAAAACGAGCTCTTCAAAAAGGAGCTCCGCAACTCTACCAAAGGGTGTCATTGACCCTAAATTTCAACCCATTAGCCAGTCGTCTGTATACCACAAACAGGCCTTACACAAAACTTGCTTATGGAAAGAAAAATCTAGTTCAATGTTTGATAATGAGAACAAGAAGACGAATGATCTTCCCTCACCCTCAAAAGGACAGTGGGAGGAATTTATGATATGTGATTCTTCTGGGTCACCCAAGCCAGTTAAGGCATGGGTCCCTAACCTCAAGTAATGATTTCCATTGAATGTGCAATGTGTTCGCTATAGTGCTACCACAAATACTTGGATCATAGATAGTGGAGCATCCAGGCACATGACTGGGAACCTGACATTCCTGTTAAACTTCAAACAAATCAAAGGAGGTCACGTTTCATTTGCTGGAAACAAAGGAGATTACATCACCGCTCAAATGGAAGTGGGGAAACAGAAAGTGAAGTTTGATAAGGAAACTATGTTCAACAACTTCAAAACAACCTACTTTCTGTCTCACAAATATGTGACAAAGGATTTAAGGTAGTATTCGACAACAAGAAGTGTTATGTTCTGAAAAAGGACTATGTGATCCCGGAGGACCAAGTCTTAATGTTAGCTTCAAGATATAACGATCTTTATGTCTTGGATCTATCAAAGGCCTTCACAACGGATCATGAAGTTCAGTGCTTCTTGTCAAAGGATACTGAGAAGGATTCGATCTCCTGGCATAGGAGAATAGGACACATCAATCCCCAGAAGATGAATTACTTGATCCAGAATGATCAAGTGCGAGGAGTAAACGTTAAAAACTTCCAATTACCGGATTTTTGTGTCGCTTGCAAGAAAGGCAAACAGACTAAGAAGTCTGATAAGGAAAAGAAAATTCATTCCATTGAACTGCCTCTTGAGCTTCTTCACATGGATCTGTTTGGCCCAGTCAGTACAAGGAGCATCGCTGACGACTTATATTGTTATGTAGTTACGGATGACCACTCAAGATTCTCTTGGGTAATGTTTCTGAAATCCAAATCAGAAACATTTGAGTCATTCAAAGAGCTAGTAACTACATTAGAGTCACTCTACAAGCTGAAGGTAAGACAAGTACGCTCAAACAACGGTACAGAGTTCAAGAACCAATGGATGGAGGCATTCTGCAAAGAAAAGGGAATTGTGCACCAGTTCAATTCTGCCTACACTCCTCAAATGAATAGAGTTCTTGAGAGAAAGAATCACAGCTTGATAGAGACAGCAGGGACAATGCTAGTAGACTCGAAACTGCCCATCCAATTTTGGAATGAGGCAGTTTCCATTGCATGTTACACTCTAAATCGAGTCGTGGTGGTAAAACGTCATGGTAAGACGTGTTACGAGTTACTCTAATGATGTAAACCTAATATAGAGTACCTCGAACCGTTTGGCGCACCATGTACCCTCTTGAAGAAAACTCAGGAAGGCAAGTTCAGCGAGAAGGCTGAAGAAGGAATTTTTCTAGTATACAAAATACAAAATAAGAGAGTTTACAATAACTCAACGGGTCAAGTAGAAGTGTGGTGCAACATCGACGTTCAGAGAT
>BJCM01228198.1:0-33557 GCA_018326385.1 Flaveria bidentis
AAATTGCCTATAGTGCCGTTACTCTACCCGATTATCTATTGATCTTGTTTAACCACAAATTGTTGCATTCTGACGATCGATAGTGTTTATATTGGTAAATTGCGGTGCAATCAACTCAAATAGAAATCGTTTTGTGCCCTAGATGACTGAATTCGGCCCTAACATAGAACCGAGACTTATTTGGTTGAATAAACTAATAAAAATAAGTAAAATGTTGAAATCAAGGTCATTAGGTGCTAAGTAGGGTGATTGCGAGTCTAATGAGCCAAACCACGATGTCTAATATTAAGATTTGCTCAAAATTTGAATTTCAATTGAATAGACAGTCTGTCATGCGACTGGACACTCGGATGAACTGCAATCGCATGACTGAGCTGGGCAAATGACTCAGTCGGCCGAATGAACAAGGCGTATGAGCTTAGTCGGCCGACTGAACCAGTCGCAGGCTCAGTCACCCGATTGAACTCAGTCGCATGATAAGTTACCCGACTGTATTCAGTCGTATGTTAGGTCAAACGACTGAACCCAGTCGTATGGTTCAATCGCACGATTGAACCAGACTGATCTCAAACAGGTTAATGTGATATGGTTTCTATTGTGTGCTGATCTAATTTGTATGCTTCTTGTGTTACAGATTCATGGCAGATCGTTAGATCATAAACACCAAGCACAATATCTGTGCTCACTTGGATTCCACTACTTGGAATGCTGCCGAGTTTGCTGGCATTACTGCTTTCATGAAGAGAACACGGATACATCGAGCCATATCTACACCATGCACTCCTTACAGGTCTATACAGCAGGCCTTCTGGGAGTGTGCATCAGTTGACCAATCTAGTGAGCCCTACTGCATTCGGAGTACCATCTTTAGGTATGAGATAGAGGTTACAACTACATATCTTAGACGCGTACTGGACCTGGGTGATGATACTGCTCACCCAAACAGGTTAAACCCTCTGACTATGAGGGGATGTTCTCTTAGGATGAAGTACTCTAGGGACATCAATGCAAGTGTGCTAAACAAAAGCAACCTGTGTCCCCAACTTAAGTACTTAGCACACGTCATACTGAAGTGCATAGCTTTGAGAAGGGGTGGATTTCATGACTTATCAGACCAAATCCATAATGCCTACATGGCACTGGTGCTGAATCACCCCTTCAGCTTCTCCAACATGATATTCTCATACCTGATCGAGAATCTTGAGGCAAAAGGCAAAGAGGGATTCTGCATGTACCTGAGGTTTCTTCAGATGATCATCGACGAGAAGCTTCCTTCTTTGCCTAAGGAGAGCCATTATGCGGTATCACTTGAGGTGATGGATGACACTACATTAGGCCGCATGAAGGTGTACAGGGGGAAGCATGTTAAGCCCCCTGTGAGGAGACTGTTCGGGCACCTGGCCCAAGAGGATTACATGGTGCCGACATGGCATAAGTGGTGTCACGAGGAGAGTGACTCAGATGTTGAGCAGATTGCTCTTCCATCTGATGACTCTAATGATGATGACAGTGGCACTGGTGGAGACTCTGGACCCTTTCTTCTACGGCCACCACTACACATGTTACACCTCCACCACCCACTCATGGAGATGCCACCACATCAAGTTTTCATCAGGATTTCAGTCCTCCTTATGAGGAGGAGGAGGAGTCTAAGGAAGAGTCTCTGGTGCAAACGGTGGGGAGCCGTGTCGTAGCCACAAAGAGAGGTATAAGGAAGGTTGGTGGATGCCAAGGGGAGTCTGGGGATGCTATTGCTGCTGATACAGATCCATCATATACCCCGGACCCGCCCTGCAGCTAAGGGGGAGCCACAGTGCCTAAAGGCACAAGGAAGAAGAGAATGGCTCACCCCTATGGCAACAAAGGGAAGAGACTAAAGTTCATATTGACCTCTTCTATAGCCACAACCACTACCTCAGCCACTACTTCCACCACCACAGCCACCACTACCATCACTCCACCCACCACCACTACCACCATTCCACCTGCCACCACTACTACCACCTCACCCACCACCACTACCATAACCACTCCACCACTTACCCACATCACATCCACCACCACTACAACTTACCCATCACAACGCACACATATACCACCTCCCATATTCACCACTGCCACCATCACCACCACTAGCCACCAGGCAGGACCATCATA
The DNA here is from genome assembly GCA_018326385.1 of Flaveria bidentis. Taxonomy (NCBI): domain Eukaryota; kingdom Viridiplantae; phylum Streptophyta; class Magnoliopsida; order Asterales; family Asteraceae; genus Flaveria; species Flaveria bidentis. The sequence goes on from BJCM01228198.1 coordinate 2,158, forward strand.
TCACCCATCTTTTCCCTCAAGATCATCTCTACCTCCCAGTGGGGTAGAGGAACAACTTTCAGCACTAAATCGTATGGTGCTGAAGCTGTTGGCTACCGATGACGAGAAGACTACTAAGCTACGACAGCTAATGGAGCTAACTACTTCACAATCACAACAGATCTCTCAACATGTACAACAGATAGAGGAGCAGGCTCAGCATATGGCTGCTCAAAGTCAATAGATTGCCCAACTCAAGGAGCAGAACGTGCTATCTACTAAGAAGATCGAGGAGTTGGAGGATGCCAAAAGGACCATCATGCTCAAACTTAAAGGCACAAAGGATGAGCCTCTGAAGATCCGAGAGGGAGATGGTGTTGATGGTGATGATGATGATAGTGATGATGATGATGATGATGGTGATGATGAAGGTGATGATAAAGAGGATGACATAGAGGGAGGTGTTGATGAAGATGTAGGAAACGATGAATAAGGAGGAGATCCATCTGCTTCGGGTGCCACACCAGCTAGTGAGAGGGGGACCAAGAAAAGTCAAGACCAGGGTGCCTAAACATCAGCCCCGACTGTAGAAGAGCATATGATTCAGGACAAAAGTAATACTTAGATGTTTCTGTATTCTGAACTTTTGTGTATTTTAATCTTGTACTAAAACTTATGTAATGAATGTTTATGTATATATTTGATTTTTTAACTGTCTTGATTATCTACTAATGAATGATGTGTTATATGTTTAAATCAAGCAGATCCAAACTATCAACAAGATGAATATGTTGTTCCTCCTCTTCAATAGATCAAGACACAACTCATAATGATTCTTGATCTGCAAGGGATAGTCAGGAGGTCTGTGAGTTACACTCCTGAAGAACGAGAAATAATTCACGACCTTACTGTTGAGCAACTGGCTGAAATGTTCCAACTGAATCTAGGTGAGATCGTTAAATATGCTCCTACGGTTAATGTGGACAGTGACGATGAGCTAAATGACATAGACGAAATAGAGATTGAAGATGTCACGGCACAACATTATCCAGAGTATACTGACAATGAGGGAAATGTGGTCCCCAATCTGGGTGACACTCTTGTCAGTGATACATTTGAAACACCGGATAAGATGGAGGAGGAGTCGGAGAAGAATAAAGATCAAGCCCAAGACTCGGATGCCGATGTCAACATCAAAAAGGCTGAATGGGCGGCATGTTTTGCAGAGATCAGAGCCCAACGCAGTGCTCCAAAGCCTAGTACCTACACCAAGCTCTACAATGTGAAGAAGCATCTGAAGGTGTCAGGAAAGATCATAGCGTGGGCATACTTTGATGATCTAAATGTGTATGCTATCAAGAGAGAGAAGGGGATTGAGTACTTTAGATTCTCATATGATCTGAAGACTCTACCCGGTTTTGAGCTTAACTAGCTAGCTAAATTGAAGCTGCTATATGCTGACCCTAGAAAGATGTCAGGCTGGTTTGAAGCAGCTTTGAAGCAGCTTTGAAGAAGGAGTACCACACCAGGTGGGTCAACTTCAAACCTCAAAAACCAACAAGTTATATCAGAAGATTTGAAGTTGATGCCATTACTGGAAAGCCAAAGATTATGCTGAAGTGGAGTCCTCTCGCACAATGTCGAGAATCCCTCTAAGGGAAATGCCTCAGGATTTCACTCCACACTTTAAATGGTGGTACTATGATTGGAGAACAGGCGAGACGGTCATAGTGTTGAACAGAGATGGAAATATGGAAACAATCAGGGTGTTTGACCCGATTTGGCTCACGAACTTGTCGGCTAATGATGTTTACACCTTATACAAGTGGCCACTGTTCTATGAAGCGCAAGACATTATACAAGCCCTCCAGTTTGAAAATGTCATAAGGCTCTGTTTCGCATTTGAGATACATGCTGGAGCTACAAGAGAGGAGAAGTACAAAAAGTTTGAAGAACTAATGAAGAATGTTAGACAATAGAGTAAACTAGGTCCAATAGGGAGTTTGTAGATACATGTGTACCTAGTTTAGGAGCTCAAATGTAAAATGTCTTTCATGTCTTTCATATATGTAATAGAATGGGTACTAAATGAAATATATTTTGTTTTATGCTTATTATGTTTAATATTTCATTGATTATGGTATGATACGTATGGTTGAACTAACTATATAGGTTTGTGGTGGTTTAAATAGTTCTTAATCAAGAATGGTTGAGAAATATGTTTAAACTTAGTCATGTGAAGTTCTTATGCGAATGGCCCATGCTAATGGACTATACGCATAAACAACTTCATGCTAATGAACCAATCGCACGACTGAACCAAGAGACTGGATTAGTCGCATGATTGTGACATGAAATTGACTCAGTCGCACGACTGAACACTCAGCCATGCGGATGGATCAACCGCATGACTCAGTCGCACGATTGAACCATGCTAATGGTGCAGTCGCCGAATGAGAAACCCTAACCTATAAATACCACTTAATTCGTGAAAAAAAACAATTCGAATCCCTAATTACTAAATCATACCCTAGTCATCCAGAGACTTCATAGAACCTGTTCCAAGTTCATAGATCGCACTAAATCGATTTACAATCATTCCTAATGTTTAGACTCAATCTATGATTTGAGTTGGTATACATGTAAATCAGTTAGTACTCCGTCGTGTACATGGTCCTTACAAAATGCACTCTTTACATCCGGTTGATAAATTTTGATCTTCAAGTAAGATGCCTGGGCTAGGAAGACACGGATTGCTTCCATTCTTGCCACTGGTGCAAAGACTTCATTGTAATCAATACCCTCGAATTGTCAAAATCATTGAACTACAAGTCGAGCCTTGTTTCTTATAATGACTCCTTGGTCATCTTTCTTGCATTTCAAAACCCATTTGGTGCCAATGACCTTAGCACCTTTAGGTCTATCCACCAGAGTCCATACTCCTAACTTCTTGAATTGAAGAAGTTCTTCTTGCATGGAACTCCCCCATGCCTCGTCGTTTAGGGCTTTACTAACATATTTTGGCTCAAATTGAGACACAAAACATCGATATGCACCATCATGAAGGTATCCTTTTTCTATTATTGAGGCATAATCAATTGAGTATAGATGATTTCTTGTCTGTACTACTGATCGAACATCGCCAATGACATCATCCAAGGGATGATAAAAATTTAGTCAAGATCCATGAGTGATGGTTAGAACTACCTCATTATCCAGATTATGAACAACAGGTTCAGTATCCGAGGCAGTGGGAGTGTGGGGTTCTGAAGTGTCACAGGCATCAATATTTGATGCTTGTGTACTTGCAGTAGTAGGAACCTGTTTCTCCTGATCCACCTGATCATTTACCACGGCTTCATCATCAGAGGAGGAGTCACTTACCTCAAGTGCTCCCCCTGAAGAAGTAGAAGACTCACCTTGTGACGTTAAGGTTGTCGGGTCCAGTGATGGTGTATTTAACACTTCGTACATCATTCTGGTTCATAACTCATCGTTAGGAGGGGAGAGAGAGATGTTGAAGGACTTAAAGAATCCATCATAGTCAAAAAAGAATAAGGGTCCTTTTCCAGCAAGGGGGTGGTGTATCTCTGTACATCAACGTTGCACCACACTTCTACTTGACCCGTTAAGTTGTAGTAAACTCTCTTATTTGGTATGTTGTATCCTAAGAAAATTCCTTCTTTGGCATTCTCACTAAACTTCCCTGACTGATCTTTCTTCAGCAGCGTACATGGTGCGCCAAATGGCTCGAGGTACTCTAGATTTGGTTTACGTCGTTGGAGCAACTCGTAGCACATTTTATTGTGATGTTTGACCACTGAGACTCCATTGAGAGTATAACATGCACTAGCTACCGCCTCATTCCAAAATTGGATAGGCAGTTTCTAGTCTGCGAGCATCATCTAGGCTGTCTCTATCAAGCTTCTATTCTTTCTCACAGCAACCCTTTTTATTTGAGGAGTGTAGGCAGATGTGAACTGGTACACTATTCCTTTTTCTTTGAAGAATGCCTCCATCCACTGGTTCTTGAACTCGGTTTCGTTGTCTGAGCGAACTTGTCTTACCTTTAGCTTGTACAGTGACTCTAATGTAGTTACCAGCTCTTTGAATGATTCAAATGTGTCTTATTTGGATTTCAGAAACATCACCGAAGAGAATCTTGAGTAATCATCTGTAATTACATAGCACTACAAATCACCGGCAATGCTCTTTGTAGTGACTGGGCCAAACAGATCCATGTGAAGGAGCTCAAAAGGCAGGTCAATTGAGTGAACTTTCTTTTCCTTACGAGACTTCTTTGTCTCTTTGCCTTTCTTACATGCGACACAAAAATCCGGTAATTGGAAGTTCTTGACATTTACACCACACACTAGATCATTCTGGATCAAGTGATTCATCTTCTGTGGATTTATGTGTCCTATTCTCCTATGCCAGGAGATGGAGTATTTTTCTGTTGCCTTTGACAAGAAGCATTGTACTTGATGATCAGTTGTGGAGGCCTTTGATAGGTCCAAGACATATAACTCATTATATCTTGAAGCTGACATTAAGACTTGATCCACTGGTAACACATACTCCTTCTTCAACACATAGCACTTCTAATTGTCAAAGACAACCTTGAATCCTTTGTCACAAATATGGGATATAAAAAGTAAATTATTCTAAAGTTGTTGAACATAGTTTACCTTAACAAATTTCACTTTCTTGTTTCCCACTTCCTATTGTGCAGTGATATAACCTCCTTTATTTCTAGCAAATGAAATGTGTCCTCATTTAATTTGTTTGACATTTTACAAGAGAGACAGGTTTCCCGTCATGTACCTTGATGCTCCACTATCAACAATCTAGGTATTTGTAGATGTACTATAGAAGACACCCTGCATATTAAAAGAAAATGATTAGTTGAGGTTAGGGACCCAAGCCTTAACTGGATTGGGTGACCCAGAGGCATCACACATCATGAATTCTACCCACTGTCCATTTGAGGGAAAAGGCAGATCAGTCTTCTTCTGGTACTCATTATCATACATTCGACTTGACTTTTCTTTCCATAAGCCAGTTTTGTGTAAGGCCTGTTTGTGATAAACAGACGATTGACTTATGGTTTGAACTTTATGTTCACTAATTTTTCTTGGTGGAGTGATAGAACTCCTTTTAGAAGAACTTGGTTTAGGATCATGAAGTTCAATTTTCTTTCTTGGTGTCAGATAATAAGGACAATTAGAAGCAATGTGTCCATACTTATCCCAATTGTAGCATAATCTACTTTTGACATGTTGGTGGAACTATTTCTGTGGGGAAGTATATGACACAGGTGTGACTTTAGTCTGTTTGGGTTTTGACACTTCTTGTTTAGATATTTCATTTTATTTAACAAAATTCATTGTTTGAACCTTTTTAACATATTTACCCTTTTGTTTATTTGGACTAGGACATGGTGCACATGATTGGTTAACTTGTTTGGTCATTTTGGGATTAAAAATAGATGTGTTTGAACCTGACTTTACCTTAACATTTTCAAATTGTTCATCCAAATTAACAATATGCATTTTACCTTATGACTTCAAAGTGGTCTCCTTCTGTTTAGTGAGAGATTCAATAGGTTTACTTATAGAATCTGGATCATTTACTAGAGGAGTGGACACCACATGATCCTTGATTGGGTTGTAATTAATTGGTTTGCATTTAGCATTCAACAAGGTCTCATGTGGTGGTGGAACCACTTTGTATCCCAATCCCTCCCTATTGTTACGTTCTTTCACTAAGTGCTGAACTATGTGAGAAGAACTGGTCCAGCTGTGCGGTTTTTGTTTTAAATAATTTACTTCCACTTCCAAAACTGCTTTTTGTTTCTTAGTTTCTTCTAGGGAGTTTAAATAGAACTTTATGTCATTTGGTTGGTTAAAGGCAACAACTTCGGTTTGCTTCTATGCACAGTTGTATTTTCTCTTTATAACTATGCTTATTTTGTATTAAAATTCAGTTTGCTTCTGTGCACATTTGTAAGTCATTTACTAAGCTATCATTGTGATCAAATAACCTAGCAAATTTTGAGTCTATGCTTTCTCTAAATTTATTACATTCATTATAAGCATGACTATAAAAATTTGGTCTTTAGTACTTACCTGAGAAGATTCGGTTGAATCAGCCATCATAGCAGAGTTTGACTGTTCGGGTGCTGGTGATTCTGAACATGTTGTTCTGAGTCCTTCTTCATACAGGTGATTGACCACATTCACATTTTCTTCATTATTAGACATTACTAGTTCCACTATGATTTCACCTTCGCTTGCTAAGTCGTCATCCTAAACTTCAACACAAGCAATGTTGGATTCTCTTGGAGATACAAAGCGGAAGGTCCAATCTTGCCCTTCATCGTCTTGTGCAGTAAAGGCATTAGGATCCTTGCTTGATGATATAGCCCCATTGTTGGGTTTATCTTGATGATTGAAGGTGGAGAATGGATTTCCATTACCTGTTTTCTTGGGCTTCACACATTCATGCTTGAAATGTCCCTTCCCTCCACAATTAAAACAAGTAACTTTGGTTTTATCGAAACCAAAGGTAGTGTCTTTGGTGGCTATCAAGTTCTGTCCCGTTTTCTTTACAAACTTCTTCGCCCTTAGGACAACACTAGACAACGCCCACATGATATCCATTCTTTCAAGTTCAGTTTTATCTACCTGCTCGTAGTCTTCATATGCAAGATGGAAGTTTCCAATCTTCCCCACAACTAGACCGTCATAGGAGTGAACGACAGCTGCTAGGATATCCATATCCTCCTTTGCTACCTCTACAGTAACATTACCAAGATTTTCGGTCTTCAATTTCGTAGCATTTACTTCAGGTGCTATATATTGGGTGCGAGATGACCCTGATGTGTTAGATCCTGAAGTAATGGCATGGGACGGAGTGTCTGAACCGGACACGAATGTTGTTTGTAGTGGTGCACCAAAAGATTTTGGTTGAGGAGTTGAGTTGTAAAGTGATGGGTTCTGATCATATGATCCCTTTTGAGACCTGTACTTCATCCTTAACTCTTCCTCTCTTAGCTTCAGAATGAAATCATTAATATCCAACTTTTCCTGCATATCATTCTGTCTGAGATTTGACACAAACAAAACCCACTTTTCTGGCAATCCATCTGTGAAGTTCAACACCTTGTCTTCCATGGACGTGGTAACCCCATGAGTGTGCAGCTCACTCATCAAGTGGTAGAAATGGTCGATGATGTCATCCAGGCTCTCTTTTCCTATCGAAGAGAAGGTATCAAACTCCTTCTTCGAAGCCTTTGCCTTTAATGCCTTCACTGTCGCATTCTCGTCATTCCGTTTTTTCAGAGCCTCCCATAGCTTCTTGGCTTGTTTGTTCTCAAAAAACTGATGGAATATATCCTTAGGAATTGACTGATTTAACAAAGCATACACCTTCTTCCCTACATTGTACTTCACCTTCTGGCTATCAATCATGCCACCCAAGGTATGTTTAACTCCATTAGCACCAACCGGCATGCTATACCTAGTCTCGATTGATTCCCACATATTAGGATCAACTCCGTTTAAGTATATCTTGAACCTTTTGCTTCCATTGTGGGTAATCATCTAATGTTATGAGCTTAGGGGGCTTATTGTGATTCCCAACTTCATTTTCTAGAAGCAATAGATTCTGGATCCGTGAATCCCTACCGGCAGTAAAAGCTGAGTTGTGATCATCCATTTTTATTAACTTTGAATTTCAAACTTAAACTTTTTCACTCGTGCGAATGGAGAGATCCGAAAGAATCAATCGTGCGATTGAACAAATGCGGTTGAGCCAATCGTGCGATTGGACAATTGCGGATGAACAGTTGTGTGATTGGGCAGATGTGGATGAACAATGCGAATGAGATTGTTTAGTCGTACAAATGGATGTGCGACTATGTTTAATCGTGTGTATGGGAGTTGCGAATGAATTCTGCCATGTGATTGAGTCAATCGTGCGACTGAAGGCTGCTAGTTTTGAAAATTCGAGTGTTTTTGGTACTTTGACACAAAAAAATGAATTTTTACGAACCCTAATCTGCCGTAAGCCGAAAGACATGAACTTTTAGATCGTCGAAAACATTGTTTTAACCAAAAATATGGTGTTTTTGAATGAAAAAACATGAATTTTTAACACCAAACGATCAGACCACACACAAAATCAACAGCCAAAGCTCTGATACCACTTGTTAGGACTGTCTACGTACGGTGTACTAACTGAGTCTGCGCGTATACCAACTCAAATAGTGCGAAATGCTATTTGATTGGTGATCCAATATGGGAGAACACAGTTCAGATCAATCTAATGATTAATGAAACGTTTAGAATGATTAGAGAATGATCAACTGTGATCTATGAATTTGGAACAGGTTTTCTTGAGTCTCTGGACGGTTAGGGTATGATTATGTGCGTAGGTATTCAAATTATTTTGTTTTTCCACGAATTATGTGGTATTTATAGGTTAGGGTCTTCTAATCATACGACTGAACCATAAGCATGGTTCAATCGTGCGACTGAATCATGTGGTTGATCCATCCGCAGGGTTCAGTCATGCAATTGAGCCACTCTTATGTCTCAATCGTGTGACTGGTCCAGTCTCCTAGTTCAGTCATGCGACTGGTCCATTAGCATGAAGTATTCATGCTTATGGTCCATTAGCATGGTCCATTCGCATGAGAACTTCACACAGATTAATTTTGATTATGTTTCTCAATCATTATTGAATAAGAGTTATGACTAACAACCACAAACCTATATATTTAGTTCATTATAAGTTAACACTCAATAAACAATGAAATATTAAACATTATAAGCATCAACCACACTTTGTATTTCATTCATACCCATTCAATTACATATGACATGATAGACATATTACAATAAACTCCTAAACTAGGTACACATGTATCAACAGGTTCCTATAGTAGTCTTCCCATGAGGAAGAGGACATAGGTTCCAAACCTTCTACTTGTTGAATTGAAGCAACTCCTCTTGCATAGCTTCAACCCAACTTCCATCCTTCAGAGCCTCATCAGTTTTCTTTTGCTCTATCTGGGATAAGAAACAAGAGTGAAGACAAACATTTTCTTCATGTGCTTGACCTCTTATTCTTACACGAGTGTCAACATCTCTAATGATGTTTGTGGTGGGATGAGACTTGTGAATCCTTAGATGAGGGATCATAACAAGTTACTGAGAGAGATCTAAATTAGAGAAATTTAGATCTGGCATTGATGTTTCTCCCACCACATCAGCACACTTATCAAGAGAGATTTTATCCAATGAGTGTGTCACATCATTGATGTTGTCATCAATGGAGTGCTTATCAGCAAGAAATTCTTGATCACTGTCACCACCACCATGCTCTTCAACATTTAAAGCTTCTTCCTCTGAGTTGTGTACCTCTAAGCTAGAATTTGAAGGTACTTCAGAGGCATCAATAGGATTTGTCATTGATGTGCTAGTAGAAGCTTCATTTGCAGGATTAGTTACCACTGGATTTGAAGATTTGTAGCTTGAAGATCTTCTTAGCTCAAATCCTGGATCAGGATCACCTGGAGGTATGATATCTGTAGGTCCCGAAACATTCTGACAAGATTTGTTAAAACAGTTGGTAACTAAATCAAGATCAAATAACCAATAAGGACCAGAACAAGCTACACTGGGTGTGTGTTCATTGAAAGTCACATTGGATGACTCCTCAACAATTCTAGTTTTGAGATTGTATACTCTATAAGCCTTAGCTTGAGAAGAGTATCCAATGAAGTGTCCATCATCTGATTTCTCAGCAAATTTGGCAATTTGATCTTTGGTATTCAAGATGGTGCAAGGACTTCCAAAGGACCTGAGAAAACCAATGAAAGATTTCCTCTTGTGCCAAAGTTCGTATGAAGTCTTGCCATGAGTCTTAACCACTAAAACTCTATTTTGCACATAGCAGGAAGTGTTGACTGCCTCTGCCCAGAAGGTGATGGCTAGCTTAAAGTTAGACAACATGGTTCTTTCAGCTTCAATCAGTGTCCTGTTTCTCCTCTCAGCAACTCCATTTTGCTGAGGAGTCCTGAGAGCACTATATTGTCTAGTAATACCCTTTTCATCATAAAATGTATCAAGGATTTGGTTCTTAAATTAACTTCCTTGATCACATCTTATGCTTTTGACCTTGTGATCTTATTGATTCTCAATCTTTAAGATGTAATTCTTTAGAATATCAGGAGTCTCATCCTTAGTTTTAAGAAAAAAGACCCAAGTGAATCTTGTAAAGTCATCTGTGTTCACCAAACAATAAGAGGTCCTTCCTAGACTCATTACACTGGTGGGGCCAAACAAATCCATATGTAATAAGTGTAGTGGTGTAGTGATGGAGATTATTTCCTTAGGCTTGTGAGATACCTTATGTGGTTTCCCTTTCAAGCATACAACACAATGATCATCACTTGTAAACTCTTTCTTTGGCATTCTAGTTACCAATTCATCTTTAATCACTTTATTCATGCTTTTAAAGTTTACATGGCACTTTCTTTTATGTCAGAGGAAAGACTTATCATTATTAGCTTTATATAGAAAGCATGAAACTTCTCCCGAGGGAGATATTTCTTGCAAATCCATCTTGTACATGTTCCCTCTCCTAGGGGCTCTGAGCAGGATATGCTCACAAGGAATGATCACCCCGGGATTGAGAACAATGCACTCATGCTCAGTAAAGAGCATCTTATGACTCTAATCACAAAATTGGGATACACTAAGAAGATTGTACCCGAGTTCCTTGACAAAGTTTACCTTCTTAATGCAAAGCTTACCATTTGTGACCTTGCCCCTTCCAGAAATATTACCTCCTTCATCTCCTCTAAAAGCAACTGGCCCTCCATCAATTCTTTCATAGTTTTAGAGTAGTGACCTCTTGCCTGTCATGAGCCTGGAACACCCATTATCAATGATCCAGATATTCTTGTTTTTCTTGAGTTGTTCCTGCACAAAGAAAATGATTAGTTACATTTGGAAACCCAACCCTTATTGGTCTTGGGCCTATCAAAAGAAGTAGAAGGTAATGAAACAGTATTAGATCCTAAAGTTGTGCTTTGAGGATCTTTTGCTATTGTTGATGGAGAACCTTCAGTTATTTGGTCTTTCATTGACTTCCACACCACCTTCGGAAGTTTCGACTTGACCTTCAACACTTTGGAAGCTTTTGAGACATTGGAAGTTTTGATGACTGGATGTTTGGAAGATCCTGCTAACACTATAGTATACTTCAGTGCTTCAGAAGTATTCCTTTCTTTTGAGACCAATTTTTCTTCCGAATGCAATTTTTCCACTTGCCTTCTTCTTCACTTTGGAGCTTCCGAAGGAAACAAAATTTCATTCTGAAGTTGAATTCTTCTTGGAGCTCTTGGAAGTTTCTTTCTTGGTCACATGAAGAGTACCTATTGGATTGTATGGACAATCCTTAGCAAGGTGAGAAGTACTCTCACACATAACACATTCCATATTTTTCTTCCTAAGAGCCTTCTTTTGAGAACAAGGCTGACTTTGATTACTTCCCTTCTCCACCGTCATCTTTGCAGATGCTGAGACAATCCTTTTGGGCTGAGAACTGTTCTTGGAGTTGGATGGATCAGGCTTTGTAGCAGTAGTACACAACAGATTAGCCTTCTTCTTGATTCTAAGATGATTTGAACATGAACCAGAACTCTTGGTAGAAGATTTGAGGTTGATGTCTTCAATCTTAACCATTTTAAACCCTGCACCGATAAAGACTTATTTCTACTTAGAGTCAAATGTGGGCTTGATCTCTTGAGCTCCCTTATCTTTTCTCTTGCTTTTTCTGATCAAGTTCTTCCTCATAGACTTGGTCATCATAGGCTTCTTGCTCTCCTTAGTTGGATAATGACCCTTCTTAAAATCCTCCTCTTCACTCTTCTTAGAGGAATTCTTCACTATCACTTCTTCATCCTCTTCACTCAAAGGGTCCATGAAAGGAAGCTCATCTTGACAAGTTCCACACCTAGTTAATCTTACAGAAGAGATTGTGTGTGGAGGAGCATTCTCACTAGATCTCAGTCCCTGCTTGTTTTGATAGCAAACTTTTGCATGCAAGGATGCGGATATGATGTTCTTGAAGTCTTTTCTTCAAGAACATATTTATCTTCCCTGGCTTTGCTGATCACAAGCTCAGCCTGGCATTCAGTTAACTTAGTTATGAGATCGTTGATCTGAGTCTTATAATTAGTATGCTCATGTTTTAGAACCAAAATGGTTTTCTCTAAGTCCTCTATTTTTAACTTATAATCATTTTTAGCCTTTCTAAAATCATATTTTAAAATGTTCAAGGACTCAAATCAAGCATTTTTAACCTTGCATGTTCATCTCCATCTGATATCCACTGTGAATGCCATACAACTCTGTCAATGTGAGAGGCTTAAGGTTCTCAGTCCTCTTTATAACAACACAATAATATGTCCATTGCCTAGGAAGAGAGGACATGAACTTCCTTACGATATCCCTATTCCCAATAGTTAATCCAACATCCATTAGAGTATTCACAATCTCAACATACCTGAAGTATTATTGAGTCATAGTCTCACCTATTTTGAAGGTGAAATGTTCAAACTGGTGCTTCAGGAGATCCTTCTTGTTCTCCTTGGCTTTAGTGGAACCCACATACATTAGTTTCAATGCATCCCACAACTGCTTAGCTATTTTGCATTTCTTGAAACCTCTATATACAGAGTTTGGAAGAGCATCTTAAAGGGTTGTCATGGACTTTTGATCAATTTCTACTTTCTTTCTATCTTCATCTGAGCAGTCAACCACAAGCTTGGGGATCATACCACATCCAGCAGCAGCTGAAGATGTTCTTGGTATGTAAGGTCCAGTAACAACAGATTCCCACATTCTTGAGTCTAAAGACTTGATAAAGCCTTTCATTCTTTGGCACCAAGTGTCAAAGTCATCAAGAGTGATCAGTGGGGACTTTATCAAGGTTCCAGTTTCCATATCAGCTTTAGGGATAACTTCCATTTGAGATGTTAAGTATTTTGTATGTGTAAGGGATCTTAAGATGGTGAGATCTTATATCAAGAGCCTGGAAAGCTCTAATAACAATTGCAGGACCATTGAAGGGTGCTTGCTTAAAACACAACAACACAAAGAGGAGAGTGTGCAACAACACTTAATAGTTCAAATGCGGAACTAGAAAACCAGTTAAATGAGAACTAAGAAACACAAGTGTATAAGAGACAGAACAAGAACAACACAAGTAGTGGGTTTTAAATGTTGATGTATATTGCTCTCTAGTTCCTTACAAGTGTTTACAAAGCAATGACAATAATATACAAGGACTAGCGATACTTATACTACAACCTACAGTCAGCCATACTTTGAAGGTCAGCTGGATACATGATCTAGACAACAAAATCAATGTAGAGTCAAAAGGCAGATTGCCTTTTGACTAGTGACTATGACATGCCATAGCTCACATCCTAATATATTACAAAAAGGATAAAGTTCATAAAGTAGAAAGTTACAGACTCAAGACCTGAATGTACCGTTAGCAAAAGCATGGACCTTTCACCAACTTATGTAAAGTTGGTGTCTTATCAGAGTTACAGCAGAAAGAGGTCCAGCTTTATGGAGAAGGTACATCAGATAAAGTATGTTTTCCAAAAGTCTTCGGAAGAAATTTGTCTTCAAGTGTAGGCTTCAGAAGACTTTGTCTTTGAAGCTTCAGCATACTTCATCTTTGGCTTCGGAAGATATTGGTCTTAGAATGTGAAACTTAGAGTATTTTCTAAGGTAGAGTGTGAAACTTCCGAAGAATTCCACTTCAGTACACTTGTGCATGCATGCAGGAGAGACTTTGGGTGTTTGTGTTGCATCAGCCTTATATTTAAACCTTAGTAACATCTTATTCTATCAAGATCAACATAGTACTTTATATTATCATACAACTCATGCGAATCTCAAACAATCTACATGCTCAAGACAATTATAAATACATCATAATCAATAAATCATACATGAAGTCTAATCATGCACTACATGCCATGTGAAGCCACTCATGACTTCACATCCTAAACCCTACCAATCCTACTAAGTAGGGACCTTAGATTTTTACGCGTGTATGAAAATCTTAATCACATTAATCAACAAGATTCATACCAAGCAACATAACTAACAATGATCAATTTCAATCCCAAACATGATTCCCTAATTACTCACTATAATCCATCATCATGTATAGTCATCAAGGGCCTAATTTCTCTAAATGATCAATCAAGCATCCATACGACCCGAGTACACATTCCACCACATTAGACATCACCCATAAGCATTCTAACATGATCCTAACTTCATAAGAATGCCCAAATCATCATATCCAATGTTCTTTAAAAATAAAGTTTCCTTTTTGGGAAAGTAATACCCAAACTCAATCTAATATTCAATTCATTCATAAATTTCTTAACTCTATACATATCAAGTTCATAGCATTCATCCAAACATGATAATCATCACCAATTCATCATAATTCCCAAGTATCGTACATAAAAGTTTCTACTTGTAATAAGGTATGAACAATCACTTGATTTCATGATATTTCTTGCGCAATCTATACATAACAACATTCACACAATGTACCTAACATCATACAATCATCAAATCATGATTTCCATGTAGAAAAGTTTCTACTTCAGGCAATGTATGAGCTACATGATCAATAATATGGATTTCTTGCATAATCAACATCATCCAACATTCAAATATCATAACTAACAACATGTTATCATCTAACAATCACCAATTCCAACTTTTCATGCATAATTTTGAATTAGGGTTCATCAAGAATAAAAAACTATGAAAAACTTGATAAAACTTAATTTTAAACATGTAGAATCAAGAATTGCAATTGCTAACACAATGCAATCACTTGAAACTAATCAAAATCAACTTTTTCTTGTTCTTTAGGCTTAAAATCGCAAAGGATGGGGTTTGTGGGTGGTGTTTGCGGCCGAATGAAGTTTGGGGGCTTGGGTTGGGATTTTTCAACTTAACATAAATAGAATTACCATATAAACCCTCTTTTAAATTAAGTTTTGTAAAAGTTAATCTCTTTAGCAATTTTTAACAATGTTAACTACAAACTACAAGTATTATTAATCAATAATAATAATCATTAATATTTTCTAACTAATTACAATCTCATGAAATATATATAACCTGTTGTCACATTATCAAGTAAAATTCACAAATAACACTTAAAATCCATAAACCACATAACCATGAACTAATAATCAACCTTATTAAGTAGATTATTGTTTGGTTATATAGGTAATTGTTATTAAGTCACCAACGTTCAACAACAACTAGTGTGTGCTCACGAAACATGTATACAATACTTAACAAAACTAACAGAGTTTTGTAACGGAAAATTAATAGATGTCACAGGTCTCCTCAAACTATCATCAATAGTGGGCATAGAAGTTGATGTCACAGTTGTTGATTCTATGACAATCACAGGTGTAGTAGCTTAACTGACTGTGATAGTTATGTTAGACATAAGCACCCCCTCAGTCATCACAATGGTCATGGGGTTCCCACGTTTCCTCAACACTCCACGTCCTCTACCCCTCCCATGTGAAGTTTCACCGGATACTCTCGCCATTATGAACTCGGGTAGTGATGGGACAATCATCAGGGATAAAATCAACATTAAGATCATCAACAATGCGTTTGGTAAGAGTTTCGCACCAATGGTTAGAGTAATCACATGATTATAAAATTCTAAAAATTAAACTGTTTGAGTGACAAGTAAAGTAATCACTTGAGTTTGAATTTTATTAGAATTCAACCTATTGGGAGGCAAGACAACTTTCCACGAGACAAGTTAGTATCAATTTGAAACATTGCGCTTCTGTTCATCTTTCAATAAGCGGTCGCACGCGACAAGTTTGTTTAAATTGAAAATTTTCAATTTATCAATTTAACAGTGTTTTAACCAATTAAACATGTTCATTAGGTGTTGATATAATCATTAATTAAGGTTTATTATGTTAATTTGTTCAATTTAACATGTAATCTTCTATTTAACATTCGGTCATTAAACAAGCTCATACAACTTAATGATCTAAACATCAATATACCTTATAACACCCTTCGCAATCAATAAACGATCTAAACAGACACTACTAATCGATTTTACAAGGTTTCAACACTTAGAAATTTTGAGTGTAAATTTTTCAGACCTTTAATGCAAATAGTCAACTTTTTGCATGATTGTGCATTATATAGCACACTGACTTTTCGCGTGAGAAGTCAAGATGCTTACTTACTAAACTTTTCGCGCGACTACTCACTTATCGCGCAACAAGGTTTATTCTTTTTCACATTTTTTAACTTTTTGTTTTATCAATTCTAATCATTTTATTGAGCCTTTTTTATTTGATATGAAAATGATTATATTTAGCTAAGTGTTTATAATTATTATAACACCCTTAATTATTACTCATTTTGTAAAACAAAAACAAGTAATCAAAAACACTTTTTGACACAACAACAATTAACACACTAATTATACTATTAACTTAGTTGTTTTTAGTAAAATTTCAAGTATGGGATCATATTTGTCAGAAATCAATCATTAACCATCATTCAACATTATTATAAATAAGACTATTTATGTTGATTGTTAATATATTGTCTCCTCATTAAACTTAGAATTCAAGTTTTACTTAGCCATATAAGTTTTGATTCTTATCATGTTTTGGTTAAATTATATGAATTCAGTGGTTTCCACAATCATAAATCTTGCAAAACCCTTATCCAACTTCAAGACACTTATGAGATTTTGTCACCATAATTTGACTTAAACCTTTCACTTCTAATCAGCTTTATCAGATTCTGATATTGTCTTAGATAATATTTAGTTTGAGCATAACTAGCAAATGAATATTTCTTAACATAGAATATTAACAAGTTGTAGGAGTTATTAACTGCTAGTTGGACTTATGTTTTACCCTCACAAGACGTTTAGGACTTACATGCCAAGATGGACTTACATGTCCCATCTTCTAATTTTGCCTCCTGTGTCATAACATATTATCCAAAAACAAAATATTATCATATAGTATATATGTCTATGACATATCTTTTATTAACGTGCTCATTGGCATCTTTTATTCCTATATGACATTTTTCCTTCTTTTTTCTCCTTTCATTTCTTTTTCTAGTTTTGTCATTTGGTTTTTCTTTTGTATACTCTTTAAATTATGATATTTTCATATATATATTATTTGAAATGAGAGGAGTTAGTAAGTAACTAGCTTGAGTATGACTAGACTATAACACTCAGCGTAGTCATTAAGTAACTAGCTTGAGTATTGCTAGACTATAACACTCAGTCTGTTTTAGCATGGAATCAGTGTATTCACAAAACCTTGATGAGTTACCCACTTCAGTCATAGGAATTTATTTTCAGTGCATCACAGTTCATAGTACTTTTCATTACTGATTGTCAAGCCTATCAATATATCAAACATAATACAAGTTAGATTCTTGTATACTTTCAAATATAATGAATCAAAATCAAGAAATGTACTATTAGTTACTATATAATCTTGAAGATTTAATTTTCTCATTTTTTTACAAAACAAATCTATTTGTATTTTCTTCTAACTATTTACTCCCCCTAAAAACAAAATCTTTTTTGAAGTATTTTCAAATATTCTCCCCCTAAAATTGTGATTATGTTGACAGAAAATAACAATTTTAATAAAAATAAAGAGAAAAGGATATTTTTGAAAAGTGTGTAAGAATAAATGTTAACCAAAGTTAATCATGCCCAGAGATTGTACTAAAAAATCAAATAAAAAATGATCAAATGCCTTAGTAAATAAATCAGCTATATTGTCATCTTAGGAAACAGATTCCAAATGGATAAGCTTTCATTCAAAACAATCACGAATGAAATGCATTCGGATGTTGATATCTTTTGTCTTTAAATATTGAATTGGATTATTCACAATATTTAGTATTGTAGTATTATCACACAAAATTTTGGTGTCATAGATGTTAATGCTATAATCAAGAAGATGTTGTTGTATCCTAACATTGTGTGAACACTTGAAGAAGCCATATATTTAGCTTCTACAGTTGATGTGGACACCATTTGCTGCTTCTTGCACTGCCATGAAATCAACCTATTACTAAGAAATTGACATCCACCAGTGGTTGACTTCCTATCCAAGTTAGATCCTACATAGTCACTATCAGTGTAGGCATATAATATGAAATCAAAGTTTTTAGGATACCACAAGCTAAGTGTTGATTGACCCTTGAGATATTTAAAAATCCCCTTGATAGCTTTTATGTGCGATTCATTGGATTACTTTGATAACAAGCACACTAACAAATAGGAAACATGATGTCTGGTCTACTTGTAATAAGATACATCAGAGATCCATTCATTGATCGATACATGTGTTTATTGATCGATACATGTGTTGATCCATTCATTCAAAGTAGGATGAGAAGAACAAAAGTTGAAGCTATCTTGGATTCTTGAAATTTATACTTTTCAAGGATACTATGAACATACTTTTCTTGATGTATCAGTATACCTTTATCATCTTGTTTAACTTAAATGCCCAAGAAAAATGACATTCTTCTTCATCACTGCTTCAAATTCCTTGTAGATATCATCATTGGTAGATCCAAAGATAATATCATCGACATAAAATTGAACTAGTATAAGATCATCACCGATGTTCCTTAAGAATAAAGTTTGATCAATAACACCTTTTGTATAACCATTTGCAAGCAAATGTTCAGTTAGAGTAGCATACTAATCAAACGATGCTTGATGTAAGCCATAAAGTGCTTTATCTAACTTGTGAACGTATTCAGGATGTTCTGGATCATTAAAACCCGATAGTTGACAAACATAGGTTTCTTCTTTCATTTCGTCGTACAAAAATGCAGTTTTGACATCCATTTGATAGACTGTGAAGTTTTTGTATGAAGCATAAGCCAGAAAGATTCGTATAGCTTCTAATATTGCAACAAGAGCATATACTTCTTCATAATCAAACCTTTCATTTTGATAAAATCTTTGAACAACAAGTCTCGCCTTGTTGCGGACATTCTTATCCTTTTCATCCATTTTGTTCTTGAATATCCATTTTGTTCCAATTAGTAACGTACCTTTTGGTAGTTCACATAGATGCCAAACATTCAACTTTTTGAATTGCGTCTGCTCGTATTGCATAGCCTCTACCCAATTGTTTTCTTTCAATGTCATCTCAACATTCTTCGGCACTATTTGGGAAATAAAACATGTATAGAAGCATGTATTTATTGCTCTAGATTTGCTTCGAATTTGAACTCCCTAGGATAACGGACCAATGATTGTTGTAGTTGGATGACCTTTATGAATTCTCAACTGAGGAGTAACATCTTCAAAGATAACTTCTTCTAAATTAGAAATATGACCCACCAGTTCTTCAATAGTGTTCCCTCCTTCCGATTGAAAAACTATATCTTCCTCATGATGATCATCATTATTAACAGATAAATAATCAAAGGAAACTTGAATAGTATCAATTGAATCAAATTTAGTAGTAGAGGAGCTCTAATCAAAAGCTTATGAAGCTTGTTCAATAATTGGCTCAGAATTAGACATGTTAGATTCAAAAACCTATGGAGCAGCTGAACTATTTAAAGAAGAAGGTATATATGAAGATATTCGTTTTTCTCGTGGAGAAATGAATTTAATATCATCATAAAAATATAATGAATAGATGATGTCAACAGTAGGCTAGTTGTGGAAACAACAAACGATCGATTAAATGTTTCAAATAATGAATCATAATCATATACTCTTTAAAGGTGAAAAACCTACATCCGTTTTGTTAGATTTATGCCAATCAATATCAAATGACTTAATTATTTGTATAGTTCTTTTATTATAAACCCTATATGCTACTTTGTTGGTTGAATATCCAACAAAATAGCATTCATCAGCTTTTTCATCAAATTTTGACTATGAGACCGATGTGTTTAACAAAGTACAATAACATCCAAAAGTTTTGAAATATTAGACTTTGGGTTTATGTTTGAAAAAGATTTCATAAGGAGTCATGTTTTGTTGTTTATTAATAACACATGATTCTGAACATAACATGCAATGTTAACAGCTTTAGCCCAAAAGAATGATGGAAGTTTGGTTGCTGATAATATTGTTCTAGAAGCTTCAATTATAGTTTTGTTTCATCTTTTAGCAACTACGTTTTATTATGGAGTTCCAGTTGAACTGAATTGTCTAGCTATACCATTTTGAATCACAAAATTCAATCAATGTATGATTGTAGATCTCGGTTCCATTATCACTTTGAATGCACTTGATTGTTTTGTCAGTTTGATTCTCCACAAGTGTCATGAATTTTATTAATAAATAAGGTGTCTCATCTTTGGTTGCTAAGAAGAAAAACCATGTAAATCTAGAGAAATAATCAATAATGACTAAACAATATGCACGATGTTCTAAACTTAAAACACTAACTGGACCAAATAAATCCATGTGTAACAGTTGAAGTATAGAGTTAATTTTTGAATGAGCAACTGGTTTATGAGGAAGTTTATGGTGTTTGCCCTTTGAACATGATTGACAATGTTTATTTAATTGAAAATCTTTCAATGGTAGGCCTACAACATGATTTCCTCTAACCATCTTGTTCATATTTCCGAGGCTTTAGACAATAGGCATTACAAATTCAGGTTTTAAAATTAGAAATTCATTATTAGTGAAATGTGTTGAGTATTATTTGTCACAAATTGAGAGACACTTAACAAGTTATGTTTTAGTTTACAAGAATTGACATCTTCAAACCTTAATACACCATTTGACAATGTACCTTTCTATATAATCTTACCACCTTTGTCTCATGAAAATATAACATATTCTCCATTATAAGGTTTGATGTTGCGTAACAGAGATATATTACCAGTCATATGCCTTGAACATCCATTGTCAACGTGCCAAACACTATTAATGTTGGTTTTTGGATGTTCCTACACAACTGAATGATTTATTCAATTTTAGGAACCCAAGCCATGGTTGACTTGAGCACACCATTTCATCCAAATATGACACTGATTTCAATATTATATCTCTTTTATTATTAAAGATGTAATCTTTAACAATATCATGTTCTGGTTGAGTTATCTTAATCTTCCATTTTTGAATTGGTTTGATCAGATTTGTAACCTATTTACTGAATTTAGTTTGTATCGAAGATGAATTGCCATCATTAACATGTAAAAATTCTTGGTTATAGTTTCTTTTTGCAAATTTGTTTTTGTTTGACCATTGTAAAAAATATTTTGACTCACTGGATTTTTTTTAATTTTATCATTTAGAAAGAATTGTTTTTTATTATTTAGAATAGAATTATTAAATCTTTGTTTACTTGTCAATTGATATTGATGATGACAATTTCTAGCTATATGATTTGGCTTGCCGCACATATAACAACATTTATTATGATATACATTTTGCTCTCGAATTGGTTTCTCAAACTATTGATGATAACATCCACTGTTATTATAGAATCTAGCTTTAGAATTTCTTTGTCCTATAGATTCTTTAACAGTCTCTTGTTTTCCTTTTTCATTATGAAATGTTCTATAAAATAATTCATTTATGAGACTAACGAGGCTTTAGTTGTTCCTTTTTTCCTTGTAAATTGAACGTACTGGAGTAGGACCACTTTCTTTTGTACCTGATCTACACACATCTTGTTTCACAGAGTTAGCAATAATAGGAAACTTATTTTTAAAAAAACCTACATTTGTTTCTTTAAAATTATAATCTTCTTTATCAATTTTGTCTTTTAAAACAAATATGTTCTTGAAACTATTTTTCAATTTAGACATAGATGATGTGATTTGTTTTCTTTCATTGATCTTGAAATCTATTTTGGATTTCAGTTTCTTTTCTTTGTTTGACAATATGAGACAATCATTTTTAGTACTATAAACTTTTGAACTTTCATTGATCACATATGATGAATTACAAGAAACGTTTTCATTACATTTTTTATTTTTCTTATAATCTATTTCATCATCACTTTCCCATTCTTCAACCAACCTGTCCATCTTCACACTTTCTTCAAAAGAATTATCATGATGTACTTTAATTTTAGTTTTTATGGCAGGGTCAACAATCCAAGAAACATTGTCTAAAGGTGTTAAGTCAGGCTTTGGTTGAAAACCTAAACCATAGATCTCCTTATCACAAACATTAATTGATGAAGGCAAAGAAGTATAATCATGATTAATTGCTGGTGCAATGTTAGAGTAACCAACTCCTCCTTTACCACCATTAATATTCAGTGTCATTTGAGACTTGATTATACCTTCAAAAATATATGAAGATAATTCATTTCAACAATAAGTGTTGAAGATAAGAGTTCATTATTTAATTTATTAATAGCCAAAAATAGTTCATTGTTACGATTTGTCAAATTGTTTATGTTACATTCTTTATCATAAAGATTCAATTTTAACTGATAAATCGTTTTGTTTAAACCATCTATCTTCTTTACAAATATTCTTATTAGTTTTATATTTATGAGCTTGATATTAAAGTTTCTCAACTTCTAAAATCAAACGATCGTTGTGAACTCTGTATCTTTGTACATTTTTAATGAAATCACAAGAACAAACATTAGTATATACCTTATTAGTTTCTACTTTCTTCCTTGTCTCTTCAAGGACAACATTCACCATGAAGGCCTTTTACATAGTCTATTCTGCTTCAGATGCTAGAGTAAACTCAATAGCATTGACTTGAGTAGCTTAAGCAAATGCTGGAGTATACTTAACAGCTTTGACTAACTTTACTTCTTCAGATGGAGTTGACTCAACAACCTTTCCATCAGATTCTTTCTTTTGAACCAGAGTAATCTCAACAGCTATCTCATTAACGTTTTGCACTTCACAACCATTTCATTCACCTTCTCCTTCTCAACCATTTCAACTTCCTCAATTTCAACAATATCTTCTCTAGTAAACACACCAATAGAATAGTAGATAACTTGATGTTAGCCAATAGAATAGTAGATAACTTGATGTCAAGAATTTCCATCTGATCTGACCAATCATAATTTTCATTATTTAAGACCCCATGGCTTTGTTTTTTGATGAACTCTCTTGATTAGTCCTTGTTTCAACCTCCACCGTTACCATCTTTTTTTCTATGATCATTCTAGTTTGTTTCGGATTCAGTACATTTTTTGGCAAAATGACTAGGCTTGTTCAGACCAAACACCTTTCTTCCATTTCTTCTAGTAAAACTCTTAGCTGTGTACATCACCAAAGCCATTTGGTATTTGATATCATTCTCTTTTACATCATCGGGATTAACTTCTTACAGGTCATCAACGAAAATGTTAGGTGCACTAAGTCTTCCAGCATAAAATGCTTCATAGATGTTCATGAAGATTGTAAATAGAGCCAAGTGCTCTTCAACTATTTGAATGGTTTGTTTGTTGGATTAAGAGTTTACAACAAAGGCTTGTTATGTGGGTTAAGTGGTTTGGATTGGACTTGAGCTTGTACATAAGGACTTTGATGAGAAGTTTGGTTTTGAAGTAAGGATTGGGGCAAAGCTTGACCTTTGATAGTTGGATAAGGAGAAGATGTAGACTATTATTGTTGACACAACTGAGAGTAGCTAGCATAGTAATTTGGATTACTAGCTATTTTGGCATACAATGTTGATGCTTCAACTCCCATAGCGTTAATGTAGTTTGCAGATCTTTGCTTATCATCCATGTCATATGATTTGATTGTTGAGATTAGACCACTTAATGACAAGGTAAAAAGATCCTTGGTCCTTTTTTATGGTAGTACAATTGTTGTTCCAGCTATATGGCAGTGAATTTAACAACTTTTTATTTACTACTATATTCTCCAAAGTAATTCCTACACTTTTCATTTTTGTAATTAGTTTCACAAACCTAAACATCTGAGTTTCCAAAGTTTGTCCAAGAGTATAATTAAACATATTGAACTCTTGGTTAAGCATATCCTTCTTACTCCCTCATGTATTTGTTGCCAATGATTTGACTTGCCATGGCATCCCATAAATCCTTGGCCTTAGTGTAATCTTTAAACTTCTATGTTATCTCAGTAGTAAGCGACATAGTGATAGCAACATAATCTTTATCATCAAGCTCCATCCTTTTAATGTCATCCTCATCCGACAAATGTTCGGGTTTAGAAACCAATTCATCCTTTTCCTTTTTGTACACTAGGATATATGGACCATGTTTAATAGATTGCATCATCTTGGACCCTGCTCAAATCGATATGCCCAATCTGGGTAATCTTCTTCATTAAGCTAGTGGAATGGCTTTGTCTTGTACCAATATCATTATCAAGATTCAGAGTGACAGCGATGTGCTTTAAGTTTGCCATTCTACCTAACTGAAATCAGAAAAAATAAATTATTCAAAACTTAGAGTTCTCACATGAAAAAGCACTCACTATTCACGTTAAAACTTTTGTAACTGTGTTCTGCAATATACCAATGTTTTTGCTCGTATGGAATCTTTTTGTAACAAACTTTTAACCAACTCTTGTGAAACTTTA
Source organism: Flaveria bidentis (assembly GCA_018326385.1). Classification (NCBI taxonomy): domain Eukaryota; kingdom Viridiplantae; phylum Streptophyta; class Magnoliopsida; order Asterales; family Asteraceae; genus Flaveria; species Flaveria bidentis. The sequence continues at coordinate 26,808 of BJCM01228198.1, forward strand.
ACCTTTCATGCGAAGAGTCACGTTCGCATAGAAGTGACAACTTTTCGCCTATTCGATATCTTCCATTTTGAAGATTTTTAGATTAATTTTTTATAATGATTAAAATTTGATTAATTAAGTGTTAAATTAGTGATTTAGGTTCAATTTAGATCTAACTGTGTATAATTAATTCAATTAAGCTCGTTTTAGCTCAAGAACATCATAATTTCACCAATGAACAAACTTAACAGTTTCATCATCTTCAAAATTGACCAAATTCAATAGAAATGAAGTCTATCTTCAAGTATCAATCAATTCAAACGTCATGAACTCTTCAGATCTCTACTTCAATCTTCATTTCAATTGATCTAGAGCATACGAAGCACTGATGCCAATTTTAAGGATCGTTACAATGACAAAGATCGATCTCTTGAGGAGAATGCGAAATGTAATCGCTCATGGAATTAGAAGAAGTAAAATCAAACACATGTAACACAAATGTAAATAAACTCGAAGTTTATTACTCTTTGAATTTGAATGTTTACAATGAGTGTGAAATTTAGAAAATGATCAAAACCTCTATAATTACATTACACAACATATATTTGTACTAAACACTAGTTCTCACGCGACCACAGACTTCTCACACAACATGGAGTTGTCACGAGAAAAATAATTTGTCGCGCACCTTCTTTAACTTGTCGCTTTACTTGAACTTTGATCTTCATCTTGATTTGATTTCCCTAGCCTCTAGGTTCAACCCCTACAATGACCAATTCCTTGCAACATGGTCGTTAAACAGGGGGAAATATGCGTAAAAATATTGGAATACACACACGAAACATTTGGTCCAAACGTAACACAAACAATTTTGATATATAAAAAGTATAAGAGATCAAAGTTTAAAGTAAAAAATATAGGAGATATATTGTATAATATTGTATATATATATATATACATATATATATATATAATAAATGAAATTAATTTTATATATGTGTATATTATTTTTGTGTTAATGACATTTCGTATGTATGGTATATAACTTTGAAATATTACAGTTTTGATCCATGCTATTAACTCAGACATAGTGCTTTGTAATGAAAATGAACGATAGTTTTTGTGTTAAATTTATTTATTTGTAAGACTCTTCTGAAAAATCTTACAGTTGAATTCATACATCATGATTAAAATTCACAAAAATCATTCAACTTTGTTCAACAAAGAAATTTTTATTTGTTATATAATCGTAAATACTTTATTAATACATAATCATGAGAGCTAAACAAGATGTTAGTCTTCTCAAATAATGGTAGCCATAATCTCATACCATCCAAATCATCTGTCTTTCTAGAAAAAACTTATATGTATATTAAAACTCATTTTTATTGAATGATTCTAATTTTTAACTTTTCTTTTAAATATGACTTGGTAAATTATACTTTCCATAAGATCAACCTTGGATGCATCATTTCTTGTCGTGTCAAATCCTATCATAAACCTAACATAGCATATCTTTTCATGCAATTGATTCCTATGATATTTCAATTCCATGACAACCATGAGTTGCTAAATTACCAGTGATCTTCGTCGGGTGTAGGGTTTGTGTTTATGACATTTGTTTAACGTTATTTGTTCTTAGATTGGGTTGATGTTTTGATTGGCATGTTAAGCCATATGATTTCATTTATTGGTTTATTTCTTTAAAAGGATTTTATTTGTTTTTAATCTTAATCTAATACTCATCAGTTTTTGGTTTCTATACATCATCAATATTGTGAGTCTTAGGTATTCATTAGCAAATTGAAATTGGTAATTTGTGAATGGGTTCGTTTACAACCCATTCCACCTCTATCAGTGAAATCAATCAAACCAATATAACTATGTCTATGTGATTGTTTGCTAAGAATAAATAGGTTACAATAAACCTCAAACCCGAGTGGATAATTCTTGTTATTATTGTTTTAAAAAATAATCAAGTTTATTACTTTACAATTTTGCTTTCTAAATCAATCATAAGTTTAAAGTTATTTTTCTTTCAATTAATGTTAGTGAGCTACAAATACACTTTCCACATATTCCTCATGAAGATGACCTTACTTACCCGTACTAGTATAGGTGTGCTAATTCTTAAATATAATTTTTTTAGTAGACCACGACATTCTACATCAAAATGGTGATGTTTCCGGGGAATAAGTGCACAATGTGTTTTTATTTCATTAGTTTTGTTTTGTTTGTTTATTTTCATTATTCAATCAGTGCTACTTAGGTGTGTTTGCTTGTGTAGGTGACAACATTGTGCATGTATACTAGGTTTTCAAGAAATACTTCACCTTTGATTTTTGATCCAAAAATTGAAAGGACCCCAAGACAAAACCTTGTTATTCATCGGTCTAAAGTTAAAGCTAAGTCAATTGATTTAACTTAGATGGCTTATCAAAACCCATCACTTGATCAAGTGATTTAACTAAGATGGCTTATCAAAACCCACCACTTGAACCAAACAACCTACCTCAAAACAACCACCAAATCCACCAAATCAACCGCTACCACCACAACCACCATAATAGGATGATGACTTTCAACCTGTTAATCCACCTCCTCCTAGACAAAACATAAGACAACCACCCCCTTATAAACAAAATCCTCACCAACCACATGTGTTTAATGATTTCGATTTTGGTGCAGGGGTTAACATAGTCGGGAAATTGTATGGGATGAGGATGGAAACGAAGAAAATCAGGATTGGGTTGATAATGGAGTATATGATGATAATTTAGCGTACAATGATCCTATTCCATACAATCAAGGAGATATGGTGGTAGGCAAGGTTATTCTCAACATCAAAATTTCACTCAGGGTAATCAATGAAATAGAGGTCCAAGAGTTAGGCAGGATCCATTACCATGCAATAATTGTTATGATGGTCCTCCGGGTTATTAACAGTTCAATGATGCAGTTCAAAGAATGAATAACCATGTTTCTGTTAAGATCTTGTACTAGACGATGTACTAACTAATATACGTGTATATCGAACCAAATAGTACGGAATCCTATTTGATTAGCGATCCAATTAGTGAGAACGCACTTAGAAACAATTGAAGATTGAATCTAAATGTTAAGAACGATTGGTAATCGATCTAGTGCGATCTATGAACTAGGAACAGGTTCTTAGAGGTCTCTGGACGGCTAGGGTATGTATGTATTTGAAGTGTTCTGTTTTTTCAGGAATTAAGTGGTATTTATAGGTTAGGGTTTCTCATTCGGGCGATTGAACCATTAGAATGTTTTAGTCGTGTGATTGAGCCATGCGGTAGATCCATTCGCACGACTGAGTGTTCAGTCGTGCGACTGAGCCAATCTCATATAATAATCGTGCGACTAATCCAGTCTCCTGGTTCAGTCGTGCGACTGAGTCATTCGCATGAAGTTGTTCATGCGTATGGTCCATTAGCATGGGCCATTAGCATGGGCCATTCGCATGAGAACTTCATATTTCTAAGTTTGAATATATTTATTAATCTTTACATTACTAAGATTAATTCAAAAAACCACAAACCTATATAGTAAGTTCAATAAGCGTTAATCTACTAATCAATGAAATAATAAAGATTATAAGTACAACCACACATTGTATTTCATTAAGTACCCATTCAATTACATATGTGTAAGACAATAAAGACATATTACATTAAGCTCATAAAATAGGTACACATGTATCTACAAACTCCGCCTTGGACCTAGTTTAATATGTTGTCTTACATTCTTTATAAGCTCCTCATATTTCTTGTACTTCTCCTCTCTTGTAACTCCTGCATGTCATTTTATTAAGTACCCATTCAATTACAAAGCAGAGTCTGATCACATTTTGGAATTGGAGGGCTTGTACAATATCTTGCGCGTCATAGAATAGTGGCCACTTATATAATGTGTAAACATCTTCAGCTGACAAGTTAGTTAGCCACATGGGGTCAAATACCCTGATTCCATATTTCTATTTCTGTTCAGCACTATGACCGCCTCATCTGTTCTCCAATCATAGTACCACCACTTGAAGTGTGGAGTGAAGTCCTGTGGCATTTCCCATAGAGGGATTCTTGACATCGTGCGCGGAGGACTCCACTTCAACACTACTTTTGGCTTTCCAGTAATGGCATCAACTTCAGATCTTCTGATATACCTCGTTGGTTGTTGAGGTTTGAGTTGACCCACCTAGTGTGGTACTCTCTCTTTAAAGCAGCTTCAAACCAACCTGACATCTTATGAGGGTCAGCATATAGCAACTTCAACTTTCCTAGCTGGTTAAGCTCAAAACCTGGAAGAGTCTTCAGATCGTGTGGGAATCTGAAGTACTCAATCCCCTTCTCTCTTTTAACAGCATAAACTTTAAGATCTTCAAAATAGGCTCACGCTATAATTTTTCCTAACACCATGTGATGCTTCTTCACTTTATAGAGTTTGGTATAGACACTTGACTTTGGAGCACTACGTTGGTCTTTCAGTTCTACAAAACATGCTGCCCATTTAGCCTTTCTGATGTGGACATCAGCGTCTGAGGCTTGGGCTTTCTCTTTGTCCTTCTCTAACTCCTGCTCCATTTAATCCAGAGTTTTAAAGGTATCACTGACAAGGGTGTCTCCCAGATTGGGAACGACATTTCCTTTATTGTTAGTGTACTATGGATAATGTTGGGCAGTGACATCTTCAATCTCTATCTCGTCTATGTCATTTAGCTCATCGTCACTTTCCACATTTACTGTTGGAGCATCCTTCACGATCTCGTCAGGATTGAATTTGAACATTTCGGCCAATTACTCATTAGTGAGATCATGAATTATTTCTCCTTCTTAAGGAGTGTAACTCACAGATCTCCTAACTATCCCTTGCTGATCAAGAATCATTGTGAGTTGAGTCTTGATCTGCTGAAGGGGAGCAACGTTGTATTCATCTCCTTGAAAATTTGGATCTGCTTGATTTAAAACATGTAACGCATCAACTATTAGTCAATAATCAAAGCAGTAAACATCAAATATATATACATAACATTAATCCAAAATTCAATTACAAAGCTTTAATGTACATAAATATCTAGACATAACTTTAACCTTGAATAGCTGGCGCGTCAGTAGGAGGGGCAGAAGATTAGGCTCCTTGGTCTTGAGTTCTCTTTGTACGTCTCTCTTGACCTTGAGCTGATATAGATGCAGCTGCATCTTCTTTTTCATCATTATCACTGCTCTGCCTCTCCCTTGTCTCTTCATTCTCACCGGCCTCATCATGGTCATCATCATCATCTTCACCATCATCATCATCATCGTCTCCTTCTCGTATCTTGAGAGGCTTATCTTTGGATCCTTTGAGCCTCAATATGAGCTTCTTGTTCTGAGTCTCTAAGTCTTGTATCCTCTGTATAGAGGATGTCTGCATCTCTCTTAGCTCTGTGATCTCATGGCTCTGAGCCTCAATCCTTTGGGCTTGGGACACATTGAGCTCCATCAGCTGATTAAGCTGAGTAGCTCTCTGGTCATCCGTCGCCAGCAGCTTCAGTACAAACTGGTTTAGGTTAGCTAGCTGCTCCTCCAACCCAACAGATGGGTAAGAGGATCTAAAAGCAGGTGGGACCTATGATGAGGTCCCAGCTCCATGAGTGGTAGTGGTAGTGGTGGATGTAGAGAATATGGGTGGTGGGATATGTGTGGATGGTAAGGTAGTCATGTTGGGTGGAGTGTTAGTGGTGGTGGTAGTGGTGGTGGTAGTGGTGGTGGTAGTGGTGGATGTAGAGAAGATGGGTGGTGGGATATATGTGGATGGTGAGGTGGTCATGATGGGTGGAGTGGTAGTGGTGGTGGTAGGTGGAGTGGTGGTAGTGGTGATAGGTGGAATGGTAGTAGTGTTGGTAGGTGGAATGGTGGTAGGTGGAGTTGTGGTAGTGGTGGTAGGTGCAGTGGTGGTAGTGGTGGCAGGTGAAGTGGTGGTAGTGGTGGCAGGTGGATTGGTGGTAGTGGTGGTTGTAGTGGTGGTGGTGATAAAAGTCATCCTCCTCCTCTTCTTCTTCGTCCCGTGGGGCTGAGCCATCTGTTTCTTGCTCGAACCTCTCGAGGTGGATGCTCCCCCTGGGATGCTGCTGGGATGATCGGGTGTATAACTGGGATCGGTAGCAGTCTCCCCAGACTCGCTAGGGCGTCCTCCAGCCTCCCGAATACCTCAGTTGGTGGCAACCACCCTGCTCCCCACAGTACGAGTCAAGGGCTCCTCGTCTCTCTCCTCCTCCTCATCAGGACGAAAGTCCTGATGGAAACCAGCTGCCTCTGTCCCACCTTGGGTGGATGCTAGAGATGCTATATTAGCAGTGGGGGCCCTCAATTGAGTGGGCCCTACATCTCCACTATCACTGCTATCATCATCGTCGGAATCATCGTCCGGGAGCACAAGTTGCTCACCATCAGAATCACTATCCGCGTGGCGCCATTTACGCCACGCTTGCGCCACGTAATCATCTCGGGCTAGATGCCCGAACAATCTCCTCACATGGGGCTTAACCTGCTTCCCCCTGTAAACCTTCATACGACCCAGTGTGGTGTCATCCATCACCTCAAGTACTATAGCGTCCTCCTTTTCCTTAGTCAGCACCGGTAGTTTCTGATCTATGATCATCTGTATGAATCGAGGGTACATGCAGATTCCCTCCTTCCCTTTCCCCTCAATGTTCTCCACCAGATAGGCGAAGATCATCTTAGAGAAGCTGAATGGGTGGTTCAGCACCAACGCTGC
>BJCM01228200.1:0-7500 GCA_018326385.1 Flaveria bidentis
GAAAGTGAAGTTTGATAAGGTAAACTATGTTCAACAACTTCAAAATAATTTACTTTCTGTATCCCAAATTTGTGACAAAGGCTTTAAGGTAGTCTTTGACAACAAGAAGTGCTATGTGTTGAAGAAGGATTATGTAATCCCAGAGGACCAAGTCTTGATGTCAGCTTTAAGATATAATGATTTATATGTCTTGGATCTATCAAAGGCCTCCATAACTGATCATCAAGTTTAATGCTTCTTGTCAAAGGCAATAGAGAAAGACTCCATCTCCTGGCATAGGAGAACGGGACACATAAATCCTCGGAAGATGAATCACTTGATCTAGAATGATCTAGTGCGTGGAGTAAACGTTAAGAACTTCCAACTACCGGATTTATGTGTCGCTTTTAAGAAAGGAAAACAAACCAAGAAGGCTCATAAGGCTAAGAAAGTAAATTCCATTGAGTTGCCTCTTGAGCTTCTTCACATGGATCTGTTTGGTCCTGTCAGTACGAGCAGCATTGTTGGCGACTTATACTGCTATGTAGTTACGGATGATTACTCAATATTCTCTTGGGTGATGTTTTTGAAATCCAAATCAGAGACATTTGAATCATTCAAAGAGCTAGTAACTACATTGGAGTCACTCTACAAGCTGAAGGCAAGACAAGTTCGATCAGACAACAGTACCGAGTTCAAGAACCAATGGATGGAGGCATTCTGCAAAGAAAAGGGAATTGTACACCAGTTAACATCTTCCTACAATCCTCAAATGAACAGAGTTACTGAGAGAAAGAATCGCAACTTGACAAAGACAACCCGGACGATACTAGCAGACTCGAAACTGCACATTCAAATTTGGAATGAGGCAGTGGCCAATGCATGTTACACCCTAAATCGAGTCCTCGTGGTCAAGCGTCATGGTAAAACGTGTTACGAGTTACTGCAACGACGTAAACCTAATCTAAAGTACCTCGAACCGTTTGGAGCACCATGTACTCTTCTGAAGAAAACTCTGTCAGGGAAGTTCAGCGAGAAGGCTGAAGAAGGAATTTTTCTAGGATACAACATACCGAATAGGAGAGTTTACAACAACTCAACGGGTCAAGTAGAAGTGTGGTGCAATGTCGACGTTCAGAGATACACCACCCCCTTGCTGGCAAAGGACCCGCATTCTTCTTCGACTATGATGGATTTTTTAAGTCCTTCAACATCCTTCTCTCCCCTCCTGAAGATTAGTTAGCAACCAAAATGATGTATGATGTCTTAAACACACCATCACAAGACTCAGCAACATTAGGTTCACAAGGTAAGTCTTCCAGTCATTCAGGGGGAGCACTGGAAGTAAGTGACTCTTCCTCTGATGATGAAGACGTGGAGAACGATCAGGTGGATCAGGCGGAACAGTTTCCTACTACTGCAAGTACACAAGCATCTGATATTGATACCTCTAACACTTCAGAACCTCACACCCCCACTGCCTCATATACCAAACCTGCTATTCACAATCTCGATAATGAGGTAGTGGTTCCCACCCACTCCTGTATCACGCTTATTGTTTATCATCCTCTGGACAATGTCATTGGAGATGTAAGATCAGGAGTTTAGACAAGAAATCAACTATACTCAACTGATTATGCCTCAATGATGGAAAAGGGGTATGTTCATGATGGTGCGTATCGATGTTTTGTGTCTCAATTTGAGCCAAAATATGTTAGTGAAGCCTTGAACGATGAGGCATGGGTGAGTGCCATGCAAGAAGAACTTCTTCAGTTCAAGAAGTTAGGTGTATGGACACTGGTGGATAGACCTAAAGGTGCTAAGGTCATTGGCACCAAATGGGTTTTGAAATGCAAGAAAGATGACCAAGGAGTCATTATAAGAAACAAGGCTTGACTTGTAGTTCAAGGATTTCGATAAGTCGAGGGGATTGATTACAATGAAGTCTTTGCACCAGTGGCAAGAATGGAAGCAATCCGTATCTTCCTAGCCTATGCATCTTACATGAAGATCAAAGCCTATCAACTGGATGTAAAGAGTGCATTTCTTCATTGTGATATCCGAGAGACAATGTATTTCAGTTAACCCGAAGGATTTAACGATCCATATCATTGGGACAAAGTTTACAAACTAGACAAGGCTCTCTACGGGCTCCATCAAGCCCCAAGAGCATTGTATGAAAAACTCTTGACTCATCTTGTGAAACACGGATTTCGCAGAGGAGTGATTGACTGTACACTGTTCATCAAATAAAAGGATGGTGAGTTACTGCTTGTTTAGATTTATGTTGACGACATAATCTTCGGTTCCAAAAACGAAGAACTATGTAAAGAATTTGAAGCAGTAATGAAAGCTGAGTTTGAGATGAGTGCCATGGGAGAGATGAAGTTCTTTCTCGGGTTACAGGTGGATAAGACACCAAAGGGCATATTTCTACATCAGACCAAGTATGTAGATGATATTCTAAGTCGGTTCGATATGGCGAATGCTTCCGCAGCTGGGACTCCACTAGCTACAAACCATGACGTAGCACCAGACGAAAATGGTGATCTGGTGGATGCCACTATGTACCGAGGAATGATCGGATCTCTCATGTACCTCACTGCCTCAAGACCTGATATCATGTATGCGACGTGTCTCTGCTCCAAATATTAGGCAAAACCGAAAGTCAACCATCTCATAGGCGTCAAAAGGATATTTCGTTATCTGAAAGGTACTCCGTCAGTTGGATTGTGGTATCCTCATGATGATGATTTTGAGCTTACAACATATAGTGACTCGGACTATGGCGGCTGCAAAATGAACTATAAATCAACTTCAGCAGGATGTCAATTCTTTGGGAGACGATTAGTCACGTGGTAGTGTAAGAAGCAGACATCAGTTGCTCTGTCAACTTGTGAAGCTGAATACGTGGTTGCTGTAAGCTGCTGTTCACAAATCATCTGAATTTAACAGCAAATGTGGGACTACGGTTTGAAATTCTCTAACACTCCTATATTTGTTGATAATTCTGCTGCTATAGCCGTAACTAAAAATCCGGTCCAGCATCCTAAGACCAAACACATCAGCATTAAATATCACTTTATACGTGATTGTTTTGAAAAAAAAATTAATCTATGTTGTTAAAATTAATATAGATTTTCAATGCGCTGACCTCTACACAAAAGCTTTTGATAAACCACGTTTTTTATATCTGTTAGAGGTCAACGACGTTAAAAAAAGTGAATCCGACAAGTAGACTTAATTTTTATTTTTATTTTTTATTTTATTTTATTTTATTTTATTTTATTTTATATCTTCGCCTATTAAAATTCTAAACATAAAAACATTTTCGGTTTTAGAATTTTAGGGGAGAATAGATTAAATTAGTTGGTTTAATTTCAGTACTAAAAAAATGAGAGAGGAGGACAGTCTAGCTAATAGAAATGAGATCGTATCTGTGATACTGATTTAATGCCTATGGAAAATGATAGTAGACAGAAACAAAGAGTTTGGGACTTTAAAAGAATGAAATTGTTTAAGATGCAAATTTCGAAGTATAAGTCTGACAAGTCTAAGCAACATAAAAGGAAAAATGATAGTAAAACTAATAGCTGCTACTAAGGTAACACGGAGAAAGTAGACCTAGAGGTTGCTAGATCATTATATGATGTGTCGGTAGATTCAACACAATAGATAAGTAGACCTCGTTGGTGATCTCAAGTTCAGACTAAGTTGTTCAACAGCTGTGGGTTATCATCTTATCCCTGGTTAACACAATCAACAAAGTTCCAATAAGGGGTGACGAGCAAAATAAACGCCACAAATGTGTGCGGGTGACCATAAAAATGAGCAAAGCACATTAAAATTGCAAAAAAGCAATCAATTTAATAACCTATGTTGTTGGTGCGATCTGTGCAAAAAGAATAAAATTGCTCAAACAAGAAGATAGGTTGTGTGCCTCTCTGTTGTGCGGTGGCACTGACCTGAGGATAAGCATAACCTAAATATTCTAGAATTCATTGTTATTTGCGCCTCTCTGTTGTGTGGTGGCACTGGCCTGAGGCTTAGCATCTCTTTGAAAGCTCTAGAATAGTTTCTTCTTGAATACTACCCATAGACCGCTCAAAAATCTCCTGAGGAATGTTGATTACCATATAAGCGTGGGATTCACAAATGCCTGTTGATATAATTAAACCTTAAATCATCACCAATGTGTGTCAAAAATCTATGTATGGATATAAGAGGACAAGTATACAAACAATCGTTGTGGCTGCAACTCTTGAAAGTCAAAACCACTGTGTGCATCTTGTAGCACTAGTATGATTTCCTAAACTTGCTAATGACTCTCGATGAAAACAAGAATCTAGCATCAAAAGGTTTTGATAAAATGTTCCAAATGATTTAATAAACCTGTATGATTCCATAATGAATCGTTAAAGTTATGATCAAAGTAACTAGACGCTATACTTTCCAGGAAGAAAATTCTAGTAGATACTTATCTTAGGATTTCAACCTCACACAAAAATACAAAAAAATATGTTTTTAGTTTTGTCTTATTTCCAGTTGTTTAATTCAGTTAATTTCAGTTAAGTTAGTAGGTAAATGTCGGACTACGCATCGAAAGTCAATCTGGGAATCACTCACTAAAAAGGTCACGTCTGAGGTGACAAATAGGGTTTTCCAAATGAAAAAGGGTCACGTTTAAGGTGCCAAACTGTTTTGTTATTAAACAGATCATGTCTGAGGTGATCAAACAATTTTCTAAATTAAAATAGTCATGTCTGAGATGATCAATGGTCTAAATGTCTTATCAATAAGTAAAAGAGCTAAGTGTATGAATGGTCATAAGTTCAAACTCATAAGTATGAGCCATTCGCATGACTGGATCAGGAGTATGGACCAATCGTACGATTGGACTATACGTATGAGCCCAATCGCATGATTAACCCACACGTATGGACCAGACGTGTGATTGGACCATAAGAATGATTAAATTCACACGATTTGATCACAAGAATGAACCAATCGCATGAATTGAGGTGACCGAATGAGACAGTTTCATGACTGTGCCGGTCACACGAGTGAGCCTCAGTCGCACGAATCAAGAGTGCGAATGGGTTCAGTCACATGACTGGAGGAAACCCTAGTATAAATAGAGGGGGATTCGGTCGCAGTCACTCATCACTCCCAAATCGCCCCCAAATCGCACGATTGTTTCATTACGCTGCCAAAATCTTGACTTACTGTTGTAGACTGGTTACCGTTGCTTCTAACGATCTCGCTGGATTATACAGGTAATGTGCGGCATCATTCACTCAACGAATCATCGAATCGTGCCCTAATTCGACGGAATTAAGCCCTGAAAAGAAGTGAAACTCAGTTCACTAAATAACCCTTCAAACTAAGTAAATTGCAAACTTAAAATGTGTTAGAGGTTAATGGGAACAATTGCGAGTCTAATGAGTCAAACCACAACGTCTAAAATAAAGTGTTGCTCAAGATTCGAATTTGAATGGACACACAGACTGTCGTGCGAATGGGCTTCCTGATGAACTCAATTGCACGACTGAGCTGGGCGATTGGCACAATCGCACGACTATACCATGAGATTGAGTTCAGTCGCATGACTGTGTGAACCGCATGGGAAAGCATACGACTAAGCCTAGTCGCTATCTTAATCACATGATTGAGGTCAATCGCACGACACAGACTTAGTCGTATTGTCCATTCCCATGATAGAACAGAAGGATTCAAGTCCAATAAATTCAATAGTCATTCAGTAATACACACTCTAATGTTTATCTATCTTGTGTTACAGCAGCATGGCGAGTCGGTGGACGATGAGCACAAAGCACAACATATGTGGTCATCTTGACTTGACATCCCGGAACGCATCCGAGTTTGTGGGAATTATTTCATTTCTGAGTAGATCGAGGATCTTCAGAGTGATCTCTACCCCGCGCACACCATACCAGGTCGATACAACAGGCTTTCTGGGAAAGCGCTATTGTAGATAGGTCCTTAGAGCCTTACCGGATTCGGAGTTCTATCTTTGGCCAGGCCATTGACATCAGTGAGAAGGACCTAAGGACAGTTTTAGAGTTGGGAGACGATAGCGATTGCCCCACCAGACTACATCCGCTGACAGTTCGTGGATGCTTTCTTCGGGCTAAGTAGTCAGGGGATATCAACGCAGGCGTGCTCAAAAAGGGCAACCTGTGCCCCCAATTCAAATACTTAGCCCATGTGCTGCTGAGATGTATAGCCTCGAGGAAGGGAGGTTTTGATGAGCTTTCTGATCAGATTTAGAATGCCTATGTGGCTCTGATTCTGAATCATCCTTTAAACTTTTCGAGGATGATCTTCACCTACTTGGTGGAGAACATAGAGACCAAGGGCAAGGAAGGCTTCTGCATGTACCGTCGTTTCTTACAGATGATCATCGATCAAAAGCTTCCTTCGCTGCCCAAGGAGAGAGAGGACACAGTTATCCTAGAGGTGATGGATGATACCACCCTAAGAAAAATAAGGGTATACCTGGGGAAGCAAGTGAAGCCCCCGGTAAGGAGGTTGTTTGGGTATCTGGCCCGAGAGGACTACGTGGCGCCAACAAAGAGGAAGTGGTGTCACGATGATAGTGACTCTGATTCTGAGCTGATTGTGCTCTCATATGATGACTCTGATGATGATGACAGTGGTGATGGTGGAGATACTGGCCCCACCCAATCTAGGGCCACTATCACAGATACTACATCTCCACCATTCACCCACGGAGGAGCTGATGTGGCAGGATTCCATCAGGACTACTATCCTGATGTGGAGGAGGAGACTGATGAGGAGTCGTTAGTTCGGACGATGGGAAGCAGTGTGGTTGCCACCGAGCAAGGGATTAGGGCGGTAGGTGGATGCCAGGGTGAGTTTGGGGAGGCTACTACTTATCAATCTTACACCCTAGACGAGCCAGTAGCCAAGGGGGAGCCACTTTATCCAAGGGCTCGAGGAGAAAGGGGATGGCTCAACCTTATGGGAAAAAGGGGGAGAGGCCAAGGTTCACTGTGATCACCACTTCTACCACACCACCCACCACTACTACCACACCACCCACCACTACTAGCACACACTCCACCACTACTACCATACCACCCACCATCACTACCACACTCCCTTCCACCACTACAGCCTACGCTTCACCACCCACTCATACACCACCACCCATATTCACCACTGCCACCACTACCACCACCAGCCACCAAGCCGAACCATCATCCCACCCGACATTCCCCACAGGATTATCTCTACCTCCCATTAGGGTCGAGGAACAGCTGTCAGCACTTAACCGTATGGTGCTAAAGCTGTTGGCTGCTGATGAAGAGAAGGCTGCCCAACTACGTCGGCTTGTGGAGCTAAACGCTACCTAAGCACAGCTGATCTCACAGCAAGCTCAGAAAATTGCCCAACTCTAGGAGCATAACGTCGAATCAGCAAAGAGAATAGAGGAGTTGGAGGCTTCTAACAAGACCATCATGCTCAAGCTCAAGG
>BJCM01228201.1:0-14107 GCA_018326385.1 Flaveria bidentis
GACCACCTTATTAATTTAAATCGTGGGATAAAGGTCACCTAACCACAATTTAAATGTAATGTTGGGTTCTAGATTTTAATATAAAAATATCCTTAAAAGGCATTAATTAATTATTAAAATTTGCAATATCGAAAATACTAATAAAGATCCTTGTTAAATTTTGTAGATGGCCACCAATAATGATAATCATGATAACTCATCCGCGTCCGCCCAATCTTTACGAGCGATTCTCCAAAGGGAACGTCTAAATCATAACAACTTTATTGAGAACAAGAGTGAACACAAACATTTGCATCATGGGATTCTCCTCTTGTTCTTACCCCTGAGTCAACATCTCTAATGATGTATAAGGTGGGATAAGACTTGTGGATCCTTAGTTGAGGGATCACAACAAGTTGCTGAGAGAGATCTAAATTAGAGAAATTTAGATCTTGAATTGATATTTCTTCCACCTTATCAGTACACTTATCAAGTGAGACTTGATCCAATGAGTGTGTGACATCATTGATGTTGTCTTCAATGGAGTGGTTATCAATATTAAGAAATTCATGATCACTTTCACCACCACCATGGTCTTCTACATTTGAAGCTTATTTATCGGGTTATTGAGCCTCTGATATGCAATTTGAAGGTATCTCAGTTGTATCAGTTGAATTGGTCATTCTTGTGTTGATAAAAACTTCATTTACAGATTTAGTTACAACTAGAGCTGAAGTTGTATAGCTTGAAGGTCTTGTCAACTCAAATCTTGGATTAGGATCACCTGTTGATAGAATATCTGAAAACCATGAAATATTCTCACAATATTTGTTAAAACAATCTGTAACTAAATCAAGATCAAATAGCTAATCAGGACTAGAACCAGTTACACAGGGTGTGTGTTCATTGAAAGTCATATTGGTTGACTCCTCAACAATCCTGGTACTAAGATTGTATACACTATAAGCCTTAGCTTGGAAAGAGTACCCAATGGAATGTCCATAATCTGATTTCTTAGCAAATTTGGCAATTTGCTCTTTGGTATTCAAATTGGGGAAAGGACATCCAAATGACCTGAGAAAACCAATGAATGGTTTCCTCTTGTCCCAACATTCATAAGGAGTCTTACCATGTGTCTTAACTACCAAAACTCTATTCTGTACATAGCAAGCAATGTTGACTGCCTCTGCCCAGAAGGTGAAGGGCGGTTTGGAGTCAAACAACATAGTTCTTCCAGCTTTAATAAGTGTTTTGTTTCTCCTCTTAGTAACACCATTTTGCTGAGGAGTCCTGTGAGCACTATAATGTCTTGTAATACCCTTTTCATCACAAAATGTATCAAGGATTTGATTCTTGAATTCAGTTCCTTGATCACATCTTATGGTTTTGACCTTATGATCAGAGTGATTTTCAATCTTTAAGATGAAATTCTTTAGAATCTCAAGAGTCTCATCCTCAGTTCTAAGGAAGAAGACCCAAGTGAATCTTGTAAAGTCATTTGTGATGACTAAACAATAAGAGGTCCTTCCTAGACTCATTACACTGGTGGAGCCAAAGAGATCCATATGTAACAAGTGTAGGGGAGTAGTGATGGAGTTTCTTTTCTTTGGCTTGTGAGATACCTTGTGTTGCTTCCGTTTTAGGAATGTAATACAATAGTCATCACTTGTGAACTCTTTTTTTGGCATTCCAGTTACCAAGTAATTCTTAATTAGCTTATTCATGTTCTTAAAGTTTACATGGCACATTCTTTTATGTCAGAGAAAAGACTCTTCATTATTTGCTTTGGACAGAAAGCATGAAACTTCTCTTGAGGGAGATGTTTCTTTCAAATCCATCTTGTACATGTTCCTTTTCTTGGGGGCTCTAAGCAGAATATACTCATGAGGAATGACCACCCCAGGCTTGAGAAGAATGCACTCATGCTCAGTAAAGAGTATGTTATGACTCTAATTACAAAATTCAGATACACTCAAAAGATTATATCTGAGCTCCTTAACAAAGTTTACTTTCTCAATGCTGAGCTTACCATTTGTGACCTTGCCCCTTCCAGATATCTAACCACCCTCATCTCCTCCAAAAGCAATAGACCCTCCATCAATTTTCTTAAATTTTTGGAGTCATCACCAATTGCCTGTCATGTGCCTAGAACAACCATTGTCAATGATCCATAGAATTTTGTTTGTCTTGAGTTGTTCCTGCACAAATGAGATGATTATTTACATTTTGAAACCCAAGCCTCGCTTGTCTTGGGTTTATCAAAAAAAGTTAAAGGTAATGAAACAGTAATAGATCATATAGTCATTTTTTGAAGATCATTTGTTGTTGTTGATGGAGAACTTTCAGTCACTTGGTCTTTCTTGAACTTCCACACCACCTTTGAAAGGTTAGACTTGTCCTTCAATAATTTGGAAGTTTTACTGAATTTGGAAGTTTTGATGACTGGACCTTCGGTAGAACTTGCTATCACTGTAGCAGTCTTCTGTACTTCGGAAGTATTCCCTTATTTTGTGACCAAATTTTCTTCCGAAGGCAATTTCCACTTGCCTTCATCTTCAATTTGTACCTTCCGAAGGAAACATATTTTCCTTTCGAAGCTTGCTTCTTCTTGAAACTCTTAGAAGTCTCTTTCTTGATCTTGTGGAGAGTGCCTTTAGGATTGTAAGAACAATCCTTAGCAAGATTAGAGGAGCTCTCACACATGACACATTCCAACCTATTCTTCCTAAGAGCCTTCTTTTATGAACAAGGCGGAACTTGATCACTTTCCCTCTCCACCTTCATCTTTAAAAATGCTGAGACAATTCTTTTAGGGTGAGAACTAGACTTGGAGCTGGATGGTTTAGAATATGTAGTAGTGGTATATAGCTGATCAGCCATCTTTTTTATGCTGAAATGATTTGAACATGAAGCAGAACTCTTGGTAGTAGAGTTCAGGTTGATGTCTTTAGTCTTAACCACTTCAAACCCTGCAGAGATAATGACTTGTTTCTGCATAGAATCAAAAGTGGCCTTGATCTCTTGAGACTTCTTTGATTTTCTCTTTCTCTTTCTGATCAAGTTCTTTCTCATAGACATGGTCATCACAGACTTCTTACTCCCCTCAGAAGGACAGTGACCCTTCTTAGAATCTTTTTCTTCATTCTTCTCAGAGGCATTCTTCACTATCACTTCTTCATCCTCTTCAGTCAAAAGGTCTTTGAGAGGAAGCTCATCTTCATAAGTTCCACACCTAAGAGATCTTATAGACAAAATGATGTGTGGAGAAGCTATCTAAGTAGATCCTAGTCCCTGCTTATTCTGATAAACAACTTTTGCATGCAAGGATGAGGAAATGATGTTCTTGAAGGTTTCTTCTTCAAGAACACATTTTTCTACATTGGATTTCTTGATCATAATCTTAGCGTGGTATTTAATCAACTTGGCTATGAGATATTTGATCTGAGTCTTGTAGTTGGTGTGTTCATGTTTAAGAACTGAAATATTTTTCTTTAAGTCCTCTATTTTCAATTTATAATCATTTTCAGATCTTTTGAAATAAAATTTTATGATATTTAAGGACTCAAGATCAGATCACATCTCTAAGTTGTAGGACCTATAATGATTAACTTTAGCAATACATTCAGTTGTACGAAGATGTTCCAATACATTAACCTCATCCTGATCAACCATCAGTGCTTGGTATAAAGATGCATCTTCAACCTGAAAGCTCTAGTCAAAGCCTCAATCTTCAACTGTAGCTTCAGCTTGCTACTTTTGCTTCTCATTCTGGGTGACTTTCTGGTGTAGTTTGATCTAGTTTGTGCTTGGTCACCATTTGTCCTTAGTGCCTTGCACTCCCTTGCAAAATGGCACATTTGGTTAATGTTGTAACACTTGACTATTCTTTTATCCAGCCCAAACTTTCCACTGGCTGTATTGCTAGGGAACTTACTTCATGTCCTCTTGTATAACTTCTTGGCGCTATGTGTGAGAAGAGCCATCTGCTAGACTTTTTCCATGTACTCTAGATCATCTAGATGGATATAGTCCAGATCTTCAAGGGTGAATAGAAACCTGCCTGAGCTTTCATCAGAAGACACAAAGGCATGTGAAGAACTTGTGTCTTGGAATGGGTTTCCTTGAGTATAGCTTTCTCTTGGTGTCTCTGGGAAGGTGATGAAAGGACCCTTTTGTGAGTTGTTAGGATATCATATAAGATGTTGTTAAGGTTCTATGCTATCCTTTTCAGTCACATGCAGGGCTGAACTCATTTGATTGCTGGAGTCACAAGATGAACCTTGCATGTTCATCTCCATTTGGTATCCATTTAGAATACCATACAACTTAGTCAAAGTGAGATTTTTAAGGTTCTGAATTCTCTTGATAAAAACATACTAATGTGTCAATTGCATAGGAAGAGAGGACATAAACTTCCTTATAATGTCCATGTTTTCAAGAGTCACTCCAACATCCACTAGAGTGTCCATAATCTCAACATACCTGAAGTATTGTTGAGTCATGGTTTCACGTGTTTTAAAGGTGAAGTTTTCAAAAAGTTGCTTCAGGAGATCCTTCTTCTTCTCCTTGGCTTTAGTTTAACCCTCATACATTAGTTTCAATGCATCCCACAGTTACTTAGTTGTTTTGCATTTCTTGAAACCTTTGTATACAGAGTTTGGAAAAGTAGTTTGAAGGGTTGTCATGGTTTTCTGATCAATTTCTACTCTCTTTCTATCTTCATCAAAGTAGTAAGCCACAACCTTTAGAATCATACCACCTCTAACAGTAGCTGAAGAGGTGCTTGTTATGTAAGGTCATGAGAAAACAGATTCCTACATCCTTGAGTCTTGGGACTTGATGAAACCTTCCATTCTTTGTCACCAAGTATCAAAGTCTTCAAGAGGGATCAGTGGGGACTTTGTCATGGTTCCAGCTTTCATATAAGCTTTAGTGATAGCTTCCATTTGAGATATTAAGTATTTTGTTTGTGTGAGGGATCTTAAGATGGAACAAGAACAATAACAAAATCAAGAACCTAGAATGCTCTGATACTAATTATTGGACCATTCAAGGGGTTTGTCACTTACAACACAACACATAATGAGGGAATCTTAACAAATTAAATGGGGAACTAGCCACCAGTCACCTTGATACTAAGTAAAACAAGTAATAGAAAGATGGAACAAGAACAATAACAAAATAACACAAGTGTTTTGGTTTTTAAGAATGATGTATGTTGACTCAAGTTCCTTAAAAGTGTTTACAAAGCATATAATGATTAAAGATTACATGGGACCTGAGATACTTTATACTACATCCTATAGTCGGCCATACTTTGAAGGCCAACTAGATACATGATCTAGACAACAATAAAATCAATGTAGAGTCAGAAGATAGATTACCTTTTGACTAGAGACTATGACATGCCATAGATCACATCCTAATATATTACAAAAAGGATAAAAGTACATAAACTAGAAAGAAATAGACTAAAGACCTCAATGTATAGTTTACCAAAAGCATAGACCTTTCACCAACTTGTGAAAGTTAATGAGTCAAACAGAGTTGCAGTGAAAAGTGATCATGCTTTATGGTAAAAGGTACATCAGATAAAGCATATACTCAAAAGTCTTCGGAAGAAATTTGTCTTCATAAACTGGCTTTGGAAGACTTTGTCTCTAAAGCTTTGAAAGACTTCATTTTTGGCTTTGAAAGATATTGGTCTTGGCTTTATAAGATTTCACACATAGAATGTTTTCTAACATAGAATGTGAAACTTATGAAGCATTTTACTTTAGATATTGACAATCCTTATTATGATAATGACCATTCTTTTCTTCCGAAGATGGTCGGGATCATTTAGACTCTTAAAATGTCTTCTCATCTCAAAGAGATCATGCAGAGGTAGATTGAACATGTCTTGCAATGTGTAGACATCTTTAACACCTTGATCTCACATGACATGCCATCTTTCTGGATTAGTAGAGTAAGTCCAAGAGAAGATGGGTCTTCTTGATGCAAGAGGAGCTGCTTGGATTGGAGTTGGTGGAGTATCCTCTTGTTGCATATTCTCAAGATGTTTTGACTCATCTTAAGATTTAATATGGATGCCTCTTTCTTCTTCTTCTTATACTTTGGTTTAGAAGCCATCCTTTTTCTCCTCTTTGAACTTTTTAACTGAGAAGACTGGCTTACAGTACCTTCTTGATCATCTTTGTCTTGCTCAGTTGGGTTTTCCTCTCTCATAGGTTTAGATTGAGAGGGGACAAGTCCCTGCTATGGATTAGAAGATGAAGCTTATTAAGACTCAGCAGGAGGTGCAGCTTGTGTTGTCTTAAATGTTTCAACCTAAACCTCCACTTCTTGAGGGACTTGACTTGGTGGGGAGTATAAGTCAACAAGTTCTCGTCTTTTTATATTCTGCTTGATCATCCTAATATGCTCATCCATAGTAGATAGAGACATATGGCAAAGTCTCCTTCTAGAGAATCCATACAACTTCAAGAAGCTTATCATCCTCTGCCTATTTGCAAACTTCTTCATGCTCTTTTGGATGATGGCTCTTTCCTTTACAGCCTCTCTCTCATCTTTGTCTTTGTTGTCTTTCTATCTTTGAGTACTTCAAGTTCAAGCTGCTTAAGATTCTCAAACTCTATGTACTCAAAGGACAAGGGAAGAAGTACATCTACCCGATATATGCATGTGGCACTCAGGTAGTTGATCATGTTGATCCTATAGTTACTTTGTCTACCTGAGGTTCTAGTGGAGCCACAACCTCTTATATAGGGCTTTCTTGAACTGTTGAAAGGGTAGGAACATGTTTGTAGAGCCTTTTTAGTCTCTTTTCTTCCTTAACTTCAAGAAGCAGTCTTGCATCCTTTGCTTCCTTCCTTTATGTTGACATTTGCCTTCTAGAGAAGTTGTCAGCCCGGAGATAGTCTTTCATCCAGGCTTTCTCACCTATCTTCTTGGTTGTAGTGACCATTGCTTCTTCTTCCTCCTTCTTCTCCCTCAACTTCTCTCTTGCAGCTCTTTTTCTCTCTTTCTCCAATTGATCCTGCTCTTTGTTAAAGAGCCATACGATTGTTTCATCATAATGTGGAGATAGCTCTTGAAAAGAGAAACCTCTGAAGGTTAGGAAAGCTATCCTTTCCCTCCTGAGCTGCAAGTTAGCTCCCTCTGTTCATTTTCTCTTTCTTCCTTTAAGGCCAACCGTGTTGCTTCCTTCTGTTGCTCATTCCACAGTCTGGCTGCCTTTTCCAGTTCCACCAACTCCCCTAATGGTAGTAGGAGTATGTCTTTATTAGCAGCTCCAAGCTTGATGAGCTGCTCAATGATCTCTGCTCTCTTTTTGTTGTTGACTGCCTCCTGGTTGGCTGTAGCTGCTTTTGTACTAGCAGCTAACAGCTTCCCAGTTGGAAGTCTCCCTTTTCTTTTAAGCTTTTCAATCTTCTTCTCTTCCTGAAGCTCTTCTGCATTCATTTTCTTCTTTCCTTTGTCATCTTTTGAAGTGCTTGACATTGGTAGTTCTTGGAGAGTGGATTCAAATTATGAGAGAGGCAGAGAGGGTGTCTGAGTTAGATGTTGATCCAGAAAGTCCTCACTATTCACCTCAGATGCTAGTTCTGGAATTACATTGTGATGATTAGATCCTCAGACAATGAGAATAGTCATTCTGATCTTCCATTTCAGCTTTGGAAGATTCAGCTTGTTCTTCCGAGGCTTTGACTTCAGCTTCAGAAGTTTGAGTGAGTGTTGTTTCTATCCCAACTGTTTCAGTTGTTGGGCTATCAATCCTCATTTCCCCTTCGAATTGAATCTCAGGTTCCATTTGGACCTTAGGTTCACCAACTTCTTCCATAGTGGTAGAAGGTGCACTTAGCCTCTAAAGCTCTTCAGCTCCAAAGTACACCATGGCTGCATCAAGGCTTGGCTGATCAAGAGAGGATCTCAACAGAAACTAGGAAAAGAGTCTGTAGAGATCTTTGAGCATCCTTGGGTCAATTTGTTGTACAACTTGGGATGGCTCAAAAAACGTTGTAATGGGAGCCGAATATTTGGAAGTTGAAGTTTGGCTCAGTGGTTCCTCAGATGTTTGTCTCTGAACACTCTCCCCCTTTTTGGTAGCATCATCTTGTGAGCTAGATGAGCAGGAGGAAGAGGTCAAGGAGACCTAAATGGGTACATGCCTAACAGATCTCTCAATCTGTTTCTCAGCTAGTTTGGCCTTGAGATTGTCAATCTCAAGTTGCTTAGTGGCAGACCTTTATTCTAAATTCCTAACCTTTGATTCAAGGTTTGAAACTTTAGATAGTAGGTCTTGAACAAGGAGTTGCATGCTTCCCTCATATATTTTTGAAGAATCACGGGGAGATAAGGTAACATACCTAGTATGTTCAGCCTCACCACCAGATGTGGTTTCTTGGCACACTGGTTTCCCTTGCTTAATGATGTCTCTCTCAGAGTCATCAAAAGGCATGGTTGCCACAAATTCATTCTTAGAGATGTTACCACTATCCATAAGGTCCATTGAGACACCTTCTTTAGTGGCAGTTGAATCTGCATGAGTCCCCTCCATATCAGTGGCACTAATCTCAGTAAGGGTTTGCTGATGGGGGCTAGAGATAAGAGGTCTCTTTAGGCTCTATTGATCTTTGAGAGAGTGTTGTAGATAAACTTCATTGCCATGGAGGGACATAATCTCTTCATCTATTTTGAAGAGATGGTCAGTGAAAGATAAGGATGTTAAACCCACTGACCCGAAACCCTGATCAGTGTCTACAAGCATTGAGCATCTGTTGGGGCTATCCTTTGTTCGCTTCTCAAAAGAGTATAGATACTCACCCTGAGGGCTATTGGCTTGGGTTTCAGGCTCATGGGTTTGAGACTGAGGAGACTCAAGACCCATATTGAGGTCAAATGAGAAGGATGGTAAGACCTCAGACTGACTGGGAGCCCATTGTTCCACTCTAGTCTTTTTGAATTGAACAGGAGGAGCTTGTTCAATCAGAGTAGATTGAACAAGGGTTCTTTTGGGGCATCTTTGATATGTGATGGTGATGGGGTGAGAAGGCAGAATTGGCATTATGGGGGCAAGTGCTGGTGTGGGTTCATCACCTGTGGGTGAACAGGGATGTCACAAGGAGCTATTTGCTCAATCATACATGGAGTTAGAGAAGTGTACCTTCCAGTGAGGTTGGTGGATACCTTCTTCAATGTCTTGAAGATATTTGGCCTCATTTGAGGGACATTCAGAGAAGCTGCACAGACAAGCTGACTCTGGTCCAGCTTACAATTGATAATGTGCTGGAGAAATATTGGATACATAAAGAATGTGTCCTGTTGGAGATTTCCTATAAGATTGGTCAACACAAATCTTGAGTAGTTGAATCTGAGGCCTCTCACCATTCCTAAACTATGCACCCTAGTTCATATGGAATTTGATCCCATCCTCTATATTTGTTGGACAAGCAGTGAAGAACGACATGCAGCAGGAACTTCCAATTGTAGGAAAGGTTGAACTTGTAGACAGTTGACCTATTGACATCTCCACCATATCCCATTTGGATGTAGGTGTTGTCCAAATCTGTTTTGGGGAACTCTGTAGGGGAACCCTCATCATGAAGCTCCAGATGCTCCCTGATGAGTTGTTCAGTGATGACCAACACTTGGCCACAAATGTTGGATCATATTACACGAACCCCATTTAGGGTTTCAATCTGACCGTTATCCCAAAATTCAGCCATTTGATTAGAGTATACAGTGGGATTAACAGATAGGGCTGTGTAATAGGATGATTGGGTGAGAAAGGAGATGATTTCAGAGAAGTCGCCATCTCTTGAGGAATCAAGAATTGCGACTTGATTGTGCTGAGGGTTGAGTGCCATTTAAGAAAGGTGAATGTGGATGAGTTTGAGCTTGGTGAATTGGGAGTGAAGGAAACTTTTAGGGCAGTAAAAATGAGGTAAGAAGATGAAAGTGACTAGTCAGGATTATTTAAAAGAGGGTAAAAGTGCGGTAATGGGGTTAGGCTAAGGTGATTTGATGTTTTAGTGGATGAAGTGATAGTGGTGGTAAGGTTTAATTCAGTTAAAACGAGGTAAAGAATTTTGCTTCGGAAGATATGTAAAATATCTTCCGAAGGTTAATTCCTCTTTGGAAGAATTTATACTTAGATAAAATTTCAGAAAGAGACCTTTTGTAATAGGGCTAAGATTGTATTGACATAAGACATTACATTTTCGATAAGGTTTTCAAAAAAGGTGAGCTAATCAATGTTTATAATTCCAATAGCTGTAATGAGATATTTAAATCTTTGTTCATCAAAATCTTTGGTGAACAAGTCAACATATTGTTCGTTTGAATCAACTTTGATTAGCTTGATTAAATTTTTCTCATGAATATCTCTAATGAAATGATACCTGATATCAATATGCTTTGTCTTGGAGTGCTTCACTGGATTTTTAGTGATGGAGATAGCACTATTGTTGTCAATGTGGATAGGAGTGCTCATAAAGTTGAATCCATAGTCTAACATCTGGTTTTGAATCCACAGCAATTGAGCATAGCAGCTTGCTGCAGCGATGTATTCAGCTTCCGCAGTTGATGTAGAGTCACAAGATTGTTTCTTGCATTTCCATGAGATGATTCTTCCACCAAGAAATTGACATCCTCCTAATGTTGATTTCTTGTCAATATTGCAGCCACCATAGTCACTGTCAGAGTATCCATAGAGATTAAAATCATCATTCCTTGGATACCAGAGACCTAGTATAGGTGCTCATTTGAGGTATCTGAGGATTCTTTTTACAGCGGCTAGGTGAGACACCTTTGGAGCAGCCTGATATCTTGCACAAAATGCATGTAGCAAACATGATATCAGGTCTACTAGTTGTGAGATACATCAGAGAACCAATAATTGCCCTATACGAATGTTGATCAGTATCCTCCCCCTCAAGGTCAGGACAAAGATTATGGTTTCTAGGTATGGGTGTCTTAGCTGGCTTACAATCTTTCATTTCAAAACTCTCTAAGATGTCATTAACATACTTGGATAGATTGATAAAGAACCCTTCCTTCAACTACTTCACCTAAATTCCAAGGAAAAAGTCCATTTTTCCCATGGAAGTTATCTCAAACTTCTTCTTCATTTTGCTTTCAAAGTCTTTACACATTTGGTCATTTGAAGAACCAAATATGATGCCATCAACATAGACTTGAACAAGCAAAATATCCTTTCCATACTTCCTAAAGAAGAGAGTCTTATCAATGGTACCTCTAGTGTAACCATTGTTCAGAAGAAATTGAGACAAAGTCTAATACCACAACCTAGGTGCTTGGTGCAGCCCATAAAGAGCTTTATCCAATTTGCACACATAGTTGGGGTGTTGTGGGTCTTTAAATCCTGGACGCTTGCACACGTAGACTTCCCTATCTATATCCACATATAGAAAGGAGCACTTAACATCAAGTTGGTAGACAGTGAAATTCTTGGATGCAACATAAGCAAGGAAGATCCTTACTCCCTTAAGTCTTGCAACAGGTGCAAAGACATTAGTATAATCGATTCCTTCCTCTTTGGTGTATCCTTGAACCACTAGTCTTGCCTTGTTCTTGATATTATAGCCTCTATCATCTCTCTTGTTTCTGAAAACCCATTTGGTGCCTATAGGTACTTAACCAGATGGTAGTGGACATAGGTTCCAAACCTTTTGTCTTTTGAATTGAAGCAACTCTTCTTGCATCGATTCATCCCAGCTACTACCTTTCAAGGCATCTTCTACCTTCTTGGGTTCCATCTGAGATAAGAAGCATGCGTACAAAAAGACATTCCCATGATGAGTCTGTCCTCTTGTTCTCACACCTTCAAACACATCCCTTATGATATTCTCAACTGGATGAGTGTTATGAATCCATAGATGAGGGATTACTTAGCTGTAAAGATAGATCCAGATTGGACATATTTTGCTCAGGAGCTAGAACACTTTATCCAGCTGTTGTTTCAAGTTCATTCAATGAGGACTGATTGAATGAAAGAGAAACATCATCAATTGTTGGTTGTGAAGCAGCATTGACAGTTTCCTATTCCTTCAATATGCTACTTCCATTAGCTTGGTGTTGTACAGGCTCACCTGATGAACTATCAGAATCAACAAGTGAGTTACTGGTTAAAGCTCCACTATCTCGTGAGATGGTTACGCTGTCAGATAACCAATAGTGGAAGATTGGTTTGTTGTAGCTCTTGGAGAACTTGAAATAGGTCTGGGTAACTCAAACAAATGATTGTCTTTAGAATTTCCTTGAGTCCCTATTTCAGTTGAAACATTCTCAAGATGGTTTAGAATAGTTTGAAAACAATTCTAAATCAAAGATATGATCATGTCCATTCCCCCTAACACAAGGAATGTGCTCATTAACAACTATGTTGGATGATTCCTCAAATTATTGATTGTTGATGTTGTATACTCTATAAGCTTTAGAGCTAGAAGAGTATCCAACAAAGATAGCATCATCCGACTTTTCAGCAAATTTTGCCAAATTGTCCTTTGTGTTATGTATGGTACACGTGTTTCCAAAGGACCTTAGAAAGCCAATGAACGGTGGCCTCTTGTTCCATAGCTCATAAGGGTTTTTTCCATGTGGCTTAACTACAAGAACTCTGTTCTGCACATAGCATGCAGTGCTGACTGCCTCTGCTCAGAATGTTTGAGGTAGTTTAGAATCAGCTAACATAGTTCGAGCAGCCTCAATAAGTATCCTATTCCTCCTCTCAGCAACACCATTTTGTTGAGGAGTTCTGGGAGCACTATATTGTCTAGCAATCCCTTTTGAGTTACAGAATGAGTCAAGAATGAAGTTCTTAAACTCAGTCCCTTTATCACTTCTATTTATTTTAACCTTGTGATCAATTTGATTTTCTATCTTAAGAATAAAAGATTTTAGTGTTTCAATAGTTTCATCTTTAGTTCTTAAAAAGAATACCCATGTAAATCTTGTAAAATCATCAATGATCACTAGGCAATATGATTTCCTTCCAATGCTCATTATACTTCTGGGACCAAATAGATCCATGTGCAATAAGTGTAATGGAGTGGTGATGGAGTTAACAACTTTGGATTTATGAGATGTCCTATGTTGCTTCCTTTTCAGGCATGCAACATAGTTATCTTTACAAAAAAAATTCCTTTTTAGGCAAACCATGTACCAAGTTATTTTTAGCCAATTTATGCATTGTCATAAAATTCACATGAAACATTCGTTTATGCCATAGTTTTGACTCATCATTGTCGGCTTTGGAAAGAAAGCATGATACTTCACCCATTGGGGACGCATTGTTCATATCAAGCTTGTACATATCCCCTTTACTGGGAGAGCTAAGAAGCACCAATTTCAGAGGAATTGTCATCCTTGGTTTGAGGATAATGCACTCATGTTCTGTGAAAAGCATTTGGTGCTTTTGATCAGAAAACTTAGAAACATTTAACATATTGTGTTCAAGCTGTCTCACAAAGTGAACTTTGTCAACTTTTAATTTTCCATTGGATATACTTCCTTTTCTAGAAATATATCCTCCAGTCTCACCTCCAAACTGGATAGGACCTCCATCATAATGTTGAAATTGTTGAAGGAGAGATTTGTTCCATGTCATGTGCCTGGAGCATCCACTGTCCACAATCCAAATATTGTTATTATTGTCATATAGATGTCCCTGCACATAAGATGAGATAATTAGTTTTGATTGGAAACCCAAGCCTTGTTGGTCTTGGGTTCTTCCAATGATAGTGACATAATTGAACCAAAAGTTAAACATGTAGGATCTTATATGCCCAAGACACATACAAGATTGATGTGGTTAGTACATTATGATTCAAGTCAGGTCATACCCAATAACAAGCTATACAAACACCTACAAACATGTATTTGTTGATAAGATCATACAACGAATGTTTGACACCTGTTTAGAAAATTGGTTTTCTAAATATTGCTTTTGTGAATAGAACAATTATATGGATAACTTGTTCATGAGATATTTAATTGTTTCATTATTTAAGTTGGTTAAATAATGACATATAAAATGTGTTATGTTATAAAATTAAACTAAGCTTTAATTTTATAAATTTTAATGATGTGAAGAATGTGATTTTAT